>VUQS01068289.1:0-14354 GCA_015108495.1 Heterochromis multidens
AGGGTTGGGATACATAAGACCGGGAGGTAGAGGACTACCCCCGGAAGGAGAGAGCCAGATACCAACTGGCTCAGTAAGCACTCCTATTCCCCACACCCACAGGGGAGGGAAAAGCAGATCCAGGGCCCGCAATGACAAAACCCTGGAGCACCACCACACCCAAGGCCAGCATCCACCGTCCCCACCGCAAAGAGTAGTCTAGAGCATGCAGATGAAATGAATAAATATGAATATTTAATATAAAAATAAATTAATATAAAAGTTTCCTCTTGACATTATGTATTTTTTGTAATTTCACTGTTATTATCAGACAGCATTGTACTGTAACATCTGCACCTTCTGAATATCAATTGTTGCCTTCACCCAAACACAAATCCTTTAACCGCTAGTGAAAGCTCTTCACCACTAATTTTCACCTCTGTGGAAGTGATAGACTGCTATTTGTGGCCATGCAACAGTTTATGTCACAGCTCGGCTTTTTATCACAGTCACTGAAAAAGAAACATACTGTATCTCTATACTGATACTGGAAATTATTCAATGCTTAATTAGTCATGATCCTACTACGTTACCTATGCCAGTGCTTCCTAAAAAGTTGAATTTGTTCATCTGGACGTAGCGAATCGCTACGTCCAGATGAACAGATTCAACTTTTTAGGATTCTTTTACCTGGATTATTGAGCATGCATCAAGAGATATGCCAGTGCTTTATTCAGTGTTCGACTCCAGTAGCGAATGAAAGGGATTAATGACAGAATAATGTGCTCTGATCCTCTTCTTGAAGGTGAAAGGCTGCAGTTGTTGAAGTATAGGAAAAGCAGTGTTGAAAAAGAGACGTCAAAAAGATAATCAAAATCAATTAAACTAATAAAGCCAATGTTAGTATTAGGGAAGAGTGTTTTCAAAAGATCCTCTGCGCAGTTTCCTTCAGTTTCTGGCTACACCGAATGTGGCAGCAGTTTAGAGTGAGGATGAAGTCACTCAACGAAGCAGATACATGTTCTGTTGAAAGCAGAAAAACCTACACATGGCCACAATCTTTCTCCCTGTTTTATTTTCTCCTTCAAAGCAAAGGTGGTTTCTATAGAAATAAGTTAATGAATTTACAACACAGTGCACCACTCTCTCACTCTGCATATATAAGTCAATGCAGCTCACCCAACAGTCTCTTTCTTTCTCTCACTTTCTCTCACCCATATGCCAGTAATCATTCAAATAAGGCAATATTTATTTAGATTTAGATTTAGAATATATATTTAGAAATCGAATCCACTAGTTACTGACATCAACAAATAACCAGCTTCAACTACAACACAGAATCCAACACAAACTCCTCATAAGGACAAAAACAAAAACTGTACAAACTGCTACATTTTTGCTAGTGACAATATAAGTGATCAAGCAAGCTGGACTGGGGTTCAAGCCATTTGTCAGTGTTAACAGGTGAGCCAAGATCAGCTAAAATTAGCTAGAAGAAAGACATTCTTATCCAATGAAGCCTTACTGGTCAAATGGGAAAGTGACCATCAGGGGAAAATTATGTTCAACATTAACAGGGCATTTAATTATAATTAATGGAGGGATTTTTTCATCTTGGTGATCAAATCTGATTCTGTTTCTTCTGGCTAATTTTAGTTAAATTAATGTCCCTGCTAACACAGACAAATTATTATCCTACATTGAAAAATAGTGTCTTCAGTGGATAAGGTTAGGTAATTTACTAGTTGGCATACTACCCAACTATCCAGAAACTTTAATCAGAAACCAGAAACTTTAACTTCAAAGTAAAAGTTAAGCCTTTTGAAACAGCACAACTGAAATACTGTACAAGTAAACAGTACATGCACTAATTTGTTTTACAGCATACAATATATACAATAGTGTATTATAACTGCTCATTGATTCAACCAATGTAAGCAATAGAATTTGTCATTAATGTCAGTGGTTTTCTGAAAGTTATACATAGCTCCTTTAATTTGATAGTGAAAATCAAATGGGCAGCAAGTACAAAGATGACAATTAACATTCTTTCTTTTGATTCTTTAAGTTTTATGTAACTCTGGTCTCTATTGACACATGCCATTTCAAACACATCTGTAGTGAGTGGAGAGGGACTGATACATCAACTACAGAGGCCGTTTACATTAATTCAGATAAATCTGCTTACATGACTAATCTTTGAAGACATGTCGCTTAGAGCCGAGAGAAAACGTCCCCCTTTGACAGATGCAATTTTTCAAAGCTGCTATGTGTATGTGTGTATATACAGTATCTAAGACAAAAAAAAAAAAGCACTGTGTATGCGCACTCTCTCCCAGACAGTGTGAGTGTGAACATCTTTTCTTTGTGCTTTTTATTATTTGGACTGATAAACCCACTGAAGTACAAGTTCTGTGTGAGTGATTCCAGACTTTTTCTGCTTCTTTTCCCTTTGCTTTGATCACTTCTGCTTATTGAGTCCTCTCAATTTTTGTTCTACTTTCATTGGTGGAGGCTTCAGAGCTTATTTTCATTTTTTCACCTCTTTTCACAAATTCTTTCTCATCCAGGTTTGAGATCAAGGTCGTCCTTTGCAAAGCTGAGCTAAGCAAATTAGCTGGTATTTGAGTCCCAGACATATCAACAGTGAACACATATATCATTTCGTAATTTTAAAAAAAAAAAGAGAAAGAGACAAAGAGAGGGACAGTGAATCAGATGTGGAGAGGACAGATTATTATTCTCACTGGCATGCTATCAATCTAGCACAGCCCTCAGTCTTCTTGGCACAGAGATCCTGCATCCATTAGTCAGTATGTGCATTTCCAAGATGCTATTACTGACCCAAAACACAAAACAGGTCACGGCAATACAGCGCAGCCGTGCTTTTAATTTGTTTTGATTGGGTGCTGTCAATTCATTTTATATTGTTCACAGTTTTCTGCAAAGAGGGAGCCAGCAATCAACACCATAATTATTTTGACAGTCTAGTGTGTGCCTGAGTTGGGGATTATAGGAGATAATGGAAACAGGATGCTTTTCATTTAGTTTTAAGGTTTTAAATTTTATTTATTTTCCTTAATGTAATGCTGCAACCTTCTTTTTTTTCCCTTGCTCACAGAAAGTGAAACAACTACACGGATGGATGGATGGATGATTCAGGCAAATATATTATGAATTAGAACGAGATGATAAAGATAAAAAAGTGAATATTTGAACCTGAATGGTGTTTTAAGGTAAGATGAGGCACAGTAATCCGTGATTTATCAACAAACATGAAAACCTCAGGTTACCGGCAACTGTTTAGGGTTGGGGCTAAAATTTGGTTGGTTTTTTTTTTTCATTTTTTTCTTCAAATCCCAACTCTTGCTGTCAGCTAGCTAATTCTTAGGCACTGCAGGAGACACAAGTTCAAGTGGAGTTTTAGGGCGAACATTCCAGCATGTCTGCGATCCACAAACTAGGTGACCATGTCAGGTTTTTGTTGCTTCCATCTGTAACGGTTATATGTGATTTACCATAATCAATCAATAACAAGCTTATGTAAAATTTTGATCTACTTTATGCTTCTCTTTCTAAGCCTCAAAATGAAACAATTGCTGCTGATGAATCATTTCTTTACTCTTAAAGGTATCTAATATGTTCATTTCTACTACTACAGCAAGGCTGCATGATTCATTCTTCAAAATAACACTTATTTATCTCATACTGGTGCCTTGGTGCAACAAGCTGTTTTAGCTCTTTCCCCTTTACGGTCACACCTTGTTTAAGCCAAATTTCTGACTGGCTGCCCCTGCCAAACATGTGACCATAATAACCCCACAATAACATCCACCAAATCACTGGTAAGCTGCTTAGGTGTAGAAAATTAGAATATGTTAGCTTTCAAATCAGCTCCTTTACAGTTCTTCTAAGATTTCCATTTGGGAATACCAAATAGGTTAAAAACCTAACCCTACCCCTGAAGAAGATATCCCCTCTTTATGACATTATACAGATCCAAGAGTACAAAAAATGGTCTACAACAGTGTGTAGGTATTAGTCTACTTTTACATAAGGACATGTTTAAAAGGAGCATATACCACTGGAATAGATAATATTTTACAAATGAGGAACAGCACAATATGTCCTCTTTAAAGTTCACTTCTTTTCCAAAAGGAGACTTTCCTAATTTTATTTATTTATTTTTTTCAAATTCCTGACACCTCAATCAGTCGTGATGGAATGCTCCACATCCTGCATCGCCACTTATGTGATCAAGGCTGACAAAAACAGGTGTGTTTTTGCATAAAAGCTTTCTTAGTGCATGTTAATGGTAAATCATCTGAGAAACCTCAGTCTTCTCTTTGGAATCATGGCTTTAAATATGAGCGGGGGTTAGGAGTGCACACTGGACTCAGGGATTCTCTTGTTTATTCCTATTTTATTTATCCTCCTGTAACTTTGGTTTCCCAACGACCCTCTGCATGCACTTAAACGTCGTCAGAATGGAAAGAAAGTGTACACCCTCGGCACAACGGCAGCCGGGGACGGACTCACTGAATAATTGAGTCCACCGAGATTGAAGGACTTCCTGAAGCCCCACTTCGAACAGACAGAAGCAGCTATTTTTGTGGCACGGCCACTTACTTACGAGGAACACAAACAAGCACACACAAGGATTCACTAACATGGATACACACACACATACATATCTAGCTATCCATCTGTCTATGATTAATACACACATGCAGGGAACAAACATCAAAGGCTCCAACCCTCTTCAGAAGAGACTCTTAGACTCAAAAAGGGAACATTGTGTTTCCCTCCCTCTGCTTCTCATTTCATTTATGTTAAATATCTGGTGCTCATTTTTGCTTTATGCACTGTTGAGAATGTTTGTATATCTGTTACGGGTTACTTAGCAGGATCTCAGTGTTAAAAAGTTTGATTCTAGAGTGGAGATGCATTTACAGCTGTTGCATTGTTATTTTACTGAATTTATCGTAATCAAGCCTCTCAATGATCTCAATAATTTAAGTCATTCAAATACCTCCCAAAAAAACAAACTAAAAAAATCCCACTAATACAGCAATGAAGTGAAAAAAGCTTCAGAACTGCCTTAATTCTTCGTGGCATAGATTCAGAAAGGTGCTGGAAACATTTCAGGAAATCTTGGTCCATACTGACATGATAGCATCACACAGTTGCTGCAAATTTGTTGGCTGCACATGGCTGATGATGTTTCACCACAGTCCAAAGGTGCTCTATCTCTTGGATCTGGTGACTGTGGAAGCCTTTTGAGTACACTGAACTCATTGCCATGTTCAACAAACCACTCTGAGATGTGGTTTGAACTTTGTGACATGTTGCATTATCCTGCTGGAAGCAGCCATCAGAATATGGGTACACTGTGGTCATAAAGGGATGGACAAGCAACAATACTCAGGTAGGCTGTGGCATATAAATAATGCTCAGTTGGTACTAAAGGGCCCAAAGTGTGCCAAGAAAATATCCCAGTCTGAACTGTTCATAAAAGGCCTCCATGGATCCATGCTTTCATGTTGTTTATGCCAAATTTTGACCCTACCATCTGAATGTCACTGAGACTCATCAGACCAAGCAACATTCTTCCAATCTTCTCTTGCTCAATTTTGTAGCCTCAGTTTCCTGTTCCTAGCTAACAGGTAACCTCCACTTGGTGTGGTCTTCTACTGCTGTAGCCCATCTGCTTCATACAATTGCTTCATATGCCCAGCCTCATACATTAGTTGTGACAAATGGTTATTTGAGTTACTGTTGCCTTCCTATCAATTCAAAGCAGTCTGTCAATTGGCAATCTGACCTCTGACATCAACAAAGCATTATCAGCCAGACAACTGCTGTTTGCTGGATCTTTTCTCTTTTTCAGACCCTTCTCTATAAACCCTAGAGATGGTTGTGTGGGAAAATCCAAGCAGATCAGCAGTTTCTGAAATACTCAGACCAGCCTGTCTGACACCAACAACCGTACCACATACCAAGTCACTCAAATCACCTTTCATCCCCATTCTGATGATCTGTTTGAACTTCAGCAGGTTGTCTTGACCATGTCTACATGACTAAATCCATTAAGTTGCTGCCATGTGATTGGCTGATTAGACATTTGCATTAGCCAGTAGTTGCACATGTGTACCAAATGAAGTGACCAGTTAGTGTAGGCAGCAAAAATGGCAAGAACAAAATACATCAGGAACAAGAATTGTAGGACAATTTGACAAAATACTAGGGAGAGATGGCTGGTATTGCAAGCAGGTGCTGGCTAATTAGAGGATGAGACAAAGGTGAGAAGGAGGAGGAAGAAAGTCCAATGAACCTGACAGGAGCCAGCTGATCAAATGATAAAAATAAAACAGGACTGAGACATCATGACAATCCATCAGAGTGCTGAAGGACTCTCACCATAAAATGTACTAGTGACAAGCATTGCCACAAGTTGTCAAAAAAAAGTCAGAACAACCTGCTCTAAACACTTTCCTAATCAGTGCACCTCAAGATCCCTGGCGCTGTAATCATTTTAAAATCACAGAGAGTGTAAATCAATTCCACACACAATGACAAGGAGCTTTAAAATCAGTACAAGGTCTCTGTATTTGTTGATGATACACTACACCCACAAGAACTAAAATAGGACACACTCATTTGTGGGGCCCTCAATTTTCTTGATTCCAATATTTCTGGAGCCGACCCTGCCATTGTTTATAGAAAGTAATCTCATTCGGAGGATCTGGACTTTAATTTACAATGTTGCAGTACAAGACATTGCTTTCATTTCCTCCAGACCTCGCAGAAACGATGCCAGATGCTTTCATCTTTCTTTATGACTAGATTTTAGAGGGCAGAAGTTGACAACAGTGTGAGCAGTGTTAAGCACTCATGATTTAGAGAAAATAACTGCTCAGGGAGAGAATTCTTTGTTCTGTGTGTATGACAGGGAATCTTTGCCTTTTTCAGATGTCAAGCGTTACTTTGAAGAGCCTTTTAATGTAGTCTCAGCGCGTGGGCGTGCAAGTGTGATTTTGTGTGTGTTGGTTTGTGCTTTTTTGTAAATGTTCTGTGTTTGACCTTCAATGATGTGACTCATTTTAGGTACCCGGAGAGTGAAGCAACCAAAAAGTCATAAGAAAAGGTTATCTGATTGCAGTGCAGAAGGTCGCTGTTCTTCTCCTTTTATGCCAAGACAGCTTCATAAGTTAATTCAGAAAAATGAAATGGCATTCACTGTCCTTAATTGCAGTCTCTCATCCTCCATTTCCTGGCGACATTAGTAATAAAATCCTTTCTGTCTTACATAACTGTCATATGTGACCTTTTTTAATGGGTGGCACCTGTTGATTCCAGAGGACACACAGGACAAACATTTGGCACTTGCACTCTACACCCACCTGTTAAGTTTGGATACTTTTGATTTACATCTCTTTTTATGCTTTTATGCTTATCATTTACTTTTATGTGAAGGGAAAACAGTAGTTTTTCTAATATCAAAATGTTTTGCATGCTTCACAGTTAGAAAAAATAATCCTTATTTATCTTTTACTGGGTCTTGTTGCAGACCCCTAAGTTCATCCACTATCTGAAACAAGCTCTTTTAGCTCCTCTCTTTTTAAGGTAACTTTCTTCTGATTGACTGCCCCTCTTAAACAAAAGATTTAAGCAGCAGGTGGGGCTTCTGTGCCCACAGACAAAGGCCTTCGATGACCACATTAGGGATATCTGCTCTCTATGTTGTCATAGAGAGCCAGGAGTTGAAAAAAGTGTTTAGAGCAGTCTGAATCTTGAGCATCCACCATTGTTATAATGTTTTCCCTTATTTTCTTTCACATGTCTACTATAAGTCTGTTTTTATACATACAGTTCCATGAAAAAGTATTTGCCCCCTTCCTGATTTCTTACTTTTTTGCATATTTGTCACACTTACATGTTTCAGATCATCAAGCAAATTTTAATATTAGTCAAAGAAACCCGAGAAAATACAAAATGACGTTTTTAAATGATGATTTCATGTATTAAGGGATTTGTCTGATATTAAAATTTGTGTGATGATCTGAAACATTAAGTGTGACCAATATGCAAAAAAAGTAAGAAATCAGGAAGGTGGGGCAACTACTTTTTCATTGAACTGTACATAAGCAAGAAAAATGGGCTGGAGCATATCAAATGCAGAGAAGAAAGGCTGCTTAAACTTGCTCAATATATGAGATTTACATTTGCACTATGCACCTGGTTGTTATTATTTTTTCACCTCCATGTCCCAAGTTTTTCTTCCAGTTAGTTAATTTGCAGGTACTGCAGGAGAAATAAATACAAGTGGAGTTTTTTTGTAAAAGGACCACTAAAGTCTGTGTTAGTAGCCTGTGGTTGAAGATAGCGCAAATACTCAGCTTTGACCAGTTGACTATAATTCCAATTTCCAGTTTAAGTTTCACTTAAAAAGCTTTTCATATTTGTTTTCACTAGTGGTTTGGTTGTGGTTAGGCACAACAATGGTAGGTGTTAGGAAAAGATCATGGTCTTTTTTTTCTTTTTTTCAAACAACAGATGCTCTGACCCAGTCGTCTAGCCATCATAATTTGGCCCTTGTCAAACTCGCTCAAATCCTTACGCTTGCCCATTTTTCCTGCTTCTAACACATCAACTTTGAGGACAAAATGTTCACTTGCTCCCTAATATATCCCACCCACTAACAGGTGCCATGATGAAGAGATAATCAGTGTTATTCAGTTCACCTGTCAGTGGTCGTAATGTTATGCTTGATCAGTGTATGTTACAAATATCCACTCTCTGGGTTGTAAGTGTGACAAGCTCCACCCCATTTTATATAGTCTGTGACATAAAAGCATATCATTTTGAGGCATTGCTGAAACAACTACCAACAACAGTTTTATATTCCAAAAGAGGAGACGGTGCAGATTCTTTAAAATTCACATTCCACGACTAGAGAGACAACTTAACACCTATCAGTCTCATGTAAGCCTGCTCTGTTAGTGTGGTAAATACAAGTCACTGTAGCTGAAACCTAGAAATGAAATCCTAGTGTGAATATAAACACATTCCAGACTGTGATAGGCACGCTTAAATATGCTTTATTTCCAAGTATGATGTTTTCTGAGCTTAAATGATTGCTCACGGTCAGAGTTTTGCAGAATCACCCAATAGAGGAGCTCCTATGTGACAGTATAATGGTGAAATATGTGTACTTTTGAGGATGTATCTATTGAATCCAAGCAACGGGGAGCTGTGAATGTGAAAAAAAAAAAAGGTTTTAAAGAAGAGATACACAAGATGCAGAAAGGCAAGACTCACCAAGTATGGTAACAATAAGCAGAACAGGAGCAGCTCTGTGTTTGAGGAGGTAGACAGCAGTCATCAGAGCCTGTAGCATGTCATGTAGCAGCAGCTGCTGCATTATGTGAGCATGAAATCTGAAGACTTTCTCAGCATCTTGATTAAACATGACTGCAGTGACTTGTTTGAATATGATTTTGAGAGTCAGCACATATTGATAAGCTGACATGGCAATAACTCCAGGATCACTAAATCATCTTCTTTCCCCCTTCCTCCTCTAGCACGTCTTTCTTTTATCTTAAGGCTTTCCGTTCACATCATTTCCCTTCATCGCTTCCCTGACCCCTATTAGATTTCATTACCTTCTGCTGTTTCCTCTCTAATTTAATTCCTCTTCTGTTTTCTTCTCTCCCTCTGCTTGTTTTCCCCTCGGAATCATTGTATACAGAAATCTAGCATTTGAAGCAAAACTCTTTAATCGGTATATACATTAATTATGAGCTGTTTGTGTTTGAGGGACTATTCCTAAAGCCGGGTAAAAGGACTACCTTCTTAAGCAGATGGAAAAAGCCTTGAGGTATCAACATAGTTTGAGATAAATAAACAAGAAAATGATCATTTTGCGCTTTAAAGCAAAGAACTTAAAATTATCCAGCTGCTGATACTGGATTTTCACTCATTTGTTTTCACTTACTTCCAAGAAACATAGGTTTTATTTTGGCAAAGGAATATTTGGTGAGTCATCCTTATATATGTTCAGTATGTGGGCTTGAATACCCCTGAAGAGATGAGTTTGGAAGCATTTGCTTTATGCTGGCTGTCTCTTTGAGCAGATCATTTCTACATTAGGATCTATATAAAACAAAGTGGAACAATGTGTTACATGCTAGCACTGCCCCTATCCTGAAAAACATCAAGTGTTGAATTGTGTAGTTGCATCCACAGGGGCGGTGTCAGGGAACTTCTGGATTTGCAGTAGCAAAGCTTACAGACACTAATGTCACACAATGAATGTTCTGTCACACTGTTGTCTGTTTGTTTCATTCACAGTTCGACTGCAAATGTTCACATTAGATTAGCATAGCTGTGACACCATAGGTGCCATGGGTAACTGCTTTAATGACCAACCCATGGTTGGATAGAGTACTTGCTGTGGTCTAATCAACATAAGGCATGAATAAAAAAGAAGAAATGGAAATGTATTGTAGCAAAGATTGTGTGACATAAATATGACCACTGACTCTTGGCGAAGAGATAGACTTAGCAATAAAACACAGCTTTTTATAGTAGCATGCTTTAAATTTACCTCTGTTTCCTTTTAACAGCGTTACCTTTGAAATGGTTTCTTTGAAAACAGGGAGCAGGTCTGTGATCGCTCGCAGTCAACGACTTTGGTGCGTCAAGATATCAATAAAATGGCAGTAAGATGGAATCAGTCTGCTATCAGTTTGCGATTGAATGGGGTCAAGTTGGCAATTAAATGCAATCTATTCATGATAATATGGTGATTAACTGTGACAAATTGTTGAAATTTGCAAATCTGCTGCCATCTACATACACAGGAATTCCCAGAAATAAAACAGAAATCAACACTAACTACTTACGTTCAGAGTCCAGCCAAAACTCACAGAGTTGAAAGAGAAATTCAGAAAATCCTCCACAAATAGTAATGTAGTTGCTGCAGGGCGGAGATTTACCTGCAAAATGACATAAGAGCTCGGCAACCTTGCTTTTATATAGGAATATAACCAGAATACAACCAGTCGGCAACCAGCTGAGTCAAGTCCTGTATTGCAAAGAGGTGACAAGTTGCGCTTCTCAGTACAGACTGACTCAGATTGCTTGCAATGTGTTGGCAATCTATCTGTGCAACTATATGCAAGCTTTCACCAATGTGACTGAGAGTGATAGCAGTCAGTCCAAATCAGATCGTGGTCGAAAAATCGGCCTGGTGGTCACCCAGAGGTTGAGGGTGTTGCATACTCAACCAATTGGTTGCCGCAGCTACTTGCAATCATTTGCCAAATGCAAAGAAAATCAATGCAATCATCAGGCAAACACTGATTTCTCCTAGTCCCAAGGAGGTTGCCATCCTAGTTCTATGCTAGTGTGACTGAGCCATTATGCAACCAGAGTCTAAAATATCCATAAATGAGCAAAGTGATGTGCGAATTGCTTTATATGTTGACAAGGCTTTAGAGGTAGGATGAGAGAGGATGTCAGTCATCCAGAACAGACTCAAAGTAGAGCTGCTGCTCCTCCAGAACAAAAGGAACGAGTTGAGATACTTTGGGCATCAGATTAGGATGCCTCCTAGATTCCTCCTAGGTGAGGTGTTTTTGTGCATGTCCAATCTGGAAGAGACTCTAGTGCAAACCATCTCTATGTCTCTTGGCTGGCCTGGGGACAATGCTAGAAAATGGATTGATGGATGGTAGATCTTCCCATTTATCACTATATGTTCAGTGTATTTATCAATATCTGACTTTGCATTCACTGACACAGGCCTAGCTCAAAAAATGATGAGTAAATACATTCCTGAAACATGATGTCTAACATACAGGGTCTGCTGGTGGCAGATAAATGAGCACTACAGCTGTTTCGTCTGCTACTTCCAGCATACCTTACTGCTGGTATCAATATTAAACAGGCCAAGCAACGAGTACATCATTTATCTTAGACAAAGAATCACGTGTTGATTGGACCTTAGGATAGATGTTCAGTGAAGCACAGCCGGCAGTCTGCGTCATTTTTCATTTTGCCTCCTACACCCTCACAAACAGTCTTCGAGTAAACAGCCAGGTATGCAAATGACTTTCTTTTGTTTCTTTCAAAGGTCTTTCTATTTGATTCCTAGGAATGAACAAAACAAAAGCATGTTTATGAAATTAGCTACACACACACACACACACACACACACAAAAGCAATCTTCAAAATGCCACTCATATCCTCAGGTACAGGACAGTTTTGTTTATTACACGTATGACAGAAGTTCATCATCACCCCTAAGCGGCGGATGAATGGTCGTGTTTACCGTTATTTCATCCCGTCACATAAAAGGAGCATCACTGTGAGGTTGGCCTGCAGGATAAAGCTACAGCAATGCATTCTGGGTCAATGTGTTTATTTGGGGACAAGGGGGGAGTGGTAGTGCAGATGAGGAGAGTAAAAGTAAATAAGTAAATATCATTTGTGGTGATGAAGTAGCATTAGAACCACCGCAGAAGTGGAGACATTACTTGGAGATTTTTTATTTTTTATTTTTTCGTTTTTCTTCCTCTTCTTGAGAGATTGAAGATGTAGCCCAGCGACCAATTTCCCAGGGTCTGGGAGATATAAATATTTCACTTATAAATATTTATAACAACTATGCGGCATTGGTTTTGCCTGAGGAAACACATTAGTCAGTGATATGTACTTAAGTTTGAGATTCCCTTTTTTGCAAAGCATTATAATAAAGTGCAAGACAGTATTTCAGAGCCCACTGGCTTCTACTTGATCAGCAATGAAGTAGAAGCAGTAATGAAGTAGAGTTCATTATGTGCCAACTGTAATGGCGGCATATTCATGGAAGCCTGAATTGATTTTTTGACTTGCTGGTAATTAATCCTCATCCTACCAACAACTTTAACAAGAACTACTGCTACTAAGTGGGCTTCCTGGGGACCCCAAGAACAAAGTACAGCAAGAAACAACTTCCAACAACTAAAACCAGGGCTTAAAATTTCTGTTTCAAAAGTGAGGGGAATTCTCAGTCATTTCCTAATACTTGTAGGTTTTATATTGTCCGATTCTTACCCCACGTTGTGATTTGTCATTCACCAACTACAACATTTGTGTAAATTCTTGCCGTCTCATTGAGCTGCATTAGTGTCTGTGTCATGGTGGTTTTCTCTTTCTCTTGTCTCCACGGCATGCTCTGTTCTTTCCCTGTCCTCTGGCATGTTAGAATCAGCACATCAGCACTGTGTATTTTACAAATCGAGCACCTCATTTCACAATAAATTCATGCCATAGATATATTCTGAGCAAGTTAGCCTGAAACTTGAGTTTAGACTGTTGCTTCATTTTAATAATCACCAGTACCATTACTATTCATTTTAATAGTTACAGTTGTGCTCATAAGTTTACATACCCTGGCAGAATGTGTGATTTTTTTGGCCATTTTTCAGAGAATATGAATGATAATAAAAAAACTTTTCTTTCCCTCATGGTTAGTGGTTGGGTGAAGCCATTTATTATCAAACAATTGTTTGCTCTTTTTAAATCATAATGACAACAGAAACTATCCAAATGACCCTGATCAAAAGTTTACATACCCTAGTTCTTAATACCGTGTATTGTCTCCTTTATTTATTTATTTGAATACCTGTCTTGTCTGGTAGTTTTTGCAATCAGAATTACGGTCTGAATGCGACGTTGTACCAAACACATTTGCTCTTCCAAGATGAGCTCTATAAATTCTCTATAGGCTCATCTTGTTCGTGTGTTTATTTATTCATTTTTATTAGTATTATTATTGTTATTACAGTACATGTGTAGTATGAAAATGTCTAAACTGACAGGTATGGGGGAGAGGAAAAAAAAAAGGAACGGAAAGGGGGAGAAAAAGGTAGAAAGTATAAGGAAAAAGCACAAATAGAAAAACGCAATAGGTCGTCAGCTGCTGCACCTGTAAGACAAAACATACAAAAGAAAAAAAAAACAAAACAAACAAGCAAGCACCTGGAAGAAAAAAAAACATGAGAAGCAGATACACAAAATACAAAGATACACAAATCTACAATCTTGTGTGTGTGTGAGCGCGCGAGTGTGTGTGTGTGAGCGCGCGAGTGTGTGTGCGCGTGTGTGTCACGAAATATACTTGATATTGAGGGTGAGAAGCCGCAATAACGCCCCCCAGAAGCCAGAGGCATAGAGAGAAGGATCCAGGTTGACCGCAGCCCCCAAGAGTACCGAAAATCCAAGGTCACACATTCCAATGACAGTCGCGTGTCCAGAGGCCAGAGAACCAGAGGCAACGAGCGACCGACACCGCCAGAGGCCAGCCCCCGCGACACAAGCCGGGAAC
>VUQS01068291.1:0-15587 GCA_015108495.1 Heterochromis multidens
GAAGTAACTACTGAAATTAAGAAAGAAAGCTCAATCGGAGAGAAAGAGGCTAAATAAATATCAATAGTATTGAAAGTAGCTGTACATAATGATACATCTGTGAGATGGTTATAAATAATTTTTTGGCTAATTTGTGAAGAAATTCATGAAGTCATTACTAGTTACGGTTAAAGGAATGCTTGGCTCGACAGAGCTCTGACTCCTTGACAGCCTGGCTACAGTGCTGAAGAGAAACCTGGGGTTGTTCTTATTTTCTTCAGTCAGTGATGAATAGTAAGATGTCCTAGCTTTACGCAGGGCTTTTTTATAGAGCAACAAACTCTCTTTCCAGGCTAAATGAAGCTCTTCTAAATTAGTGAGACACTATTTCCTCTCCAGCTTACGGGTTATCTGTTTTAAGGTGCGAGTTTGAGAGTTATACCAGGAGAGAAGACCTCTGCATTCATCCTGCTGTTTCCTTCAGCAGTATAATCAGTGGCAGCTGAGCTCAAAGATCGTTTTGTGTTTCCTCCACATGTTGACAGAGATTTTTGTTTCATCGGTTCAGAGAACTGGAGCATTTTTTGTGAACTGCAACCTGGGTGGTATGTTTAAGAGTAGGGATGGTCCTCATTTTTATCATTCAGCATTAAAACAAAATTGATAATATAATATCCCTTGTTTTTACCTGCCTGGTGATGGTGGTCATGCACCTATGCGTTACATGCCAACCTCCATTTCAAAACAAAAACAGAAGAGCAATATCTTGCTAACTACCAAGAATTATCTTCACAGTGTGAAAAATGAAGCAAACGTGTGTTGTCCAGCCAGAAGTGACCATCCAGTAACAGTAAATGTAAAATCTTCACCACAGCAGACTGGCAGAGCATCCTCATCACTGCATCAATCTGTTTGTCAGTCTCCCCCGACTAGTTAACAAGACCCTGAGATACTTAAGCTCTTACACCTGGGGCAGCAACACAACCTGAAGTGGGTGCTCCACTGAGAACCATGGCTTCAGACAAACAGGTGATAATTCTTATCCCAGCAGCTCTGCACTTGGCTGCAAACAACCCCAGTAGGAGCTGGGATGGATATTTCTACACCACTTCATAAATTACAAAAACTGTAGTGATGACAGGATTTATTGCAAAGCTCCTGTAATTAGCTCCCCCAAGGATGTTATAAGCGATTTGTTTGTTTAGCAGGATTACTCAAATAGTTATGGACAGAACTGCATGAAACTTTTACTAACTTTTGTCCAGTTTAGAAGTGAATAACTTTGGAGTCGATCAGGGTCTGGATACGGGAATTTTTGGAAGGATTCTTTAGAAGGTAGGACATTTAGTTTCATATCTTCACAAACATATCAATTTAAAGAAAAACTGGAAGACATTGTTTTGATGGTCAAGAAGATGTCACATATCCTTGTGGATCCAAGGACTCAGTTCATTCATGAAGTTGAGGGAATTCTTCAACCTTGTAGTCCCAGGCTGCTCCTGTTTCAGCTAAGCTAATAAACTGGCAAAGTATGTCACATACTGTAAGTGGACACAGAGATAAGCCTTTGCTTGAAAAGGTAAAATGTTTATCTGTTCAATATTCTTCTTTTCCTTTAAAAATAATCTCTTGATGCATGCTCAATAATCCAGGTAAAAGAATCCCAAAAAGTTGAATCTGTTCATCTGGACGTAGCGTTTTTTAGTGGGAGAAACGTTTCGTCACCTCCTGGTAACTTCTTCAGTCTCAGCTGACTGCAGGCTTCCCCAGCCTTATAAACAGTACATTGCATAATGACCGAAACCAGCACCATTGATCATGAAACTGACCAAGTGGCCCATTGTTAGTCAGTCACATACTCTTCATGCCTTCATGAAAATTATTATGGTGGTCATGTATCATATGTCTATACGATGTATAGACATATAAAGAAAGTGGATTTAAGATGAAGGAACTCCTCTCCGCCTCCATCTCTTTATATCGCTCTCCATCCTTGGTTGTATAAGCTGCTCTTCTTTGCAATCAAATGACTCGACAGGCACTATATGCAGCCATAATCCTTAGCATATTGATGGGAAAATAAAGAGCGCATACATACAGATAGATATCTCAAGTGTACAATAGAAATGAATAAATCACATATTGATACCTGTGAAATAGCTCAGGCATATTCCAACATCAATATCTCATCTGATTCATGAGCTGCTGGGAGATTTAAACCTGATTCTGTGGCTCTTAAGAAAAAAAACCCTCTGAGCTCATACTGCAATCATTGTTACTAACATCAATACATTTTCTTTTCCTCTGATGTTCAGAATAATTCACTGAGTAAACATTATTATTAAATCCTCCTTCCTGCTTCCTACCTTATTCTTTCGATTTCTATTTGGCTTTCTTCTCATGACCAGCTGGTCTTCAGTAAAAATTTTCTTGGTCCGTATTTTCATCCTCTCTTTATTTTGGAACATCTCAGTCATCCAGGTCATGGCAGTCTTAAGCATCACTGGGACTTCTTTTTGATTTGTGAAGATTTGATTTGTGTTCACCTCTCATCCAAGAGGCTTCTTCATTTTGGAAGTCCCACCTTTAGTCCTTCACCTCCTCTTTGTCCTGATCTATGGCTTTAGTTCGATACGCAGCTCGCCTTTGGCTTTACAGTGCTCAATTTGAGCTCAGTGTTTAACTCTCTGATTACAGTTGGCTTGTGACAGTTCAGTTTTGGATCAATCAGTCATGGAACAGAATGGAACAATCTGCATAATTTTGCAAAATCTCATTTATTTCTCCAGGATTTTTCCTCCATATAAAAATTTTGGCACTGTGTGGACTTATGTGTGCAGTCAGCCCCTAAAAGTCCATCTCAAACCAGGGAAAAAAAAACATGCTCTCTGATGAAGATGAAGTTTGTAACCTTGTACACATGACTATAAGGTATTTTCCATACACTAGAAGAAGAAGAAGGAGAAGGAGAAGAATATATTGAACAAAACACCATTATGTTTAATTCATTTTTTCTTGAAATTGTGATGTCTTAGAAACAGCCAGACTTTCATATGCAACATATCCAGGGACTAATCCTGGTAACCTGCCAGGTAGGGCACCGGTGGAAACACTGGGCTGAACATTAACAGACAGCAGTACCTGAGTGCAGGAATTTCAAATTCTCAAATTCAAGCCCTGAGTTGGAGGTTTAGGGTTGAGAGAGAAAATATTAAAACAATCTTATTTTTCTTCTTTTGGCTGCTCCCTTTAGGGGTCGACACAGCAGATCTCTGCCTCTTGTTCGAGGGGATCATCCTTTACCCTCTCAAAATGATCCAGATTTTAGATTTCCTACCTAGACAGTACAAAAGATGGACACAGCAGTCCAAAAGTGAGGCCAACGCCAACACTTAAGCCTGAATTCTTTCTAATGGCCACCAGGGAGCAACTCTGGTGGTTGAAAAAAGATTTGGGATCCTATAGATGTCTATAGACCTCAGTAAACACTTTCCTGATGAGGTTTTGGGCTCAGTTACTCATTTCAGGTCATATTGAAAAAAGACATTAAGTCCATTTTGTGAATTCATGTTATTGTAAGAGTCATAAAGGAGTTTTATCCAGGGTATGTTCTAACAACCTGTCAGTCACAAGTCATTAGCCAATGATCCACCCCTCACTCATCTCATCAGTTTAAAACATCAAGATGACGACAGTGAAAACAGCTCGAGGATTCATAATAGGATGGGTGATGTCACGACGGCCTCTTCCATCTTTTACCACTCTCTGTGGTTCACACATCTAAACACCAGGGAGCAGCCATGTAAGTGATGATGTCTGTGAATCATGAGGTGTTGCGATTCCTGTGGAGTTTTTTGTTCTCTATAAACCAACCAATCAAAATCTGGCTGACTAAGACTCATAAAGTAACTAAATATCAGGGGGAAGCCATGACTCATTTCACGAGCAGAGTAATGCTGAACATGATTCTGACAGATGTCTGGTTGAATTGAACAACATCAGCAATAGTACATGAGATCAGCTGCAGATAACTGACGTTAACGTGTTCTGAACCTTTAGTAGGCTGGTTGCTCTCTCCAAGTCTCCTGACTGTACTCTGAGAAAGTTAAAGTCAGTGAAAGGCCAATCAACCTCTAACTTCACTGTACAACCACCAGAGTGGAGACCTTAAATACAGAGTTCAACTTTTTGACTTCAAATCAATACCTGGAGCCCATTAAACTCAGAGCTCTGACTTAGGTCAGACTTGGTTTATGAAAAAGTCTAAACTTTCTATCAGAACAATCAGGATCAATCAGCCATCAACATTTCATATCTTCTGCTCCTTGTTTCTGTCTCAGGCTGGAGCTGCAGGTTGAGAAAATCAATTAGGCTACCTTGATTAATGTTAATGTTGATTCATTTAGTATCTACCAGCAAAAAGTCCAGTATTTCAGGTTTGTCTCCCAGAAACAGCAGATCACTTACCTAAACTCATCTTATGTAATTATACATATCAGTACCTTTATTCAAGTGCAATAATGAAAGCTAAAACATGACTACTAGAATACAGTGCTTCTCTTGCATAAAGAAAATTTTGATGCCCCCCCAAAGAAGTTTCTACAAGCCCCAAAGGAGAATACCACATCCACCAGAGGCTCCAGCAGTGAGTCAGTCCCCATAGACTCCCGTGTTAAAATGTCCAACTTTACAGCAGAAATAAACATGTTTACAGCCTGATAGTCAACTCAGTGCAGTATGTGGCAGCTACAGGGACTGATACTGCCAGCAGGAGGGTTTTGACATCAAAAGCCAACAGGAAAGGTTATAAAAATAACAGTTAAACATGTTTTTATTTTAATGGGTAATGTGGATTATAACCCGACCATATATTATACCGGTATCAGCATTTTTAATAATTAAAATGTAAAAAGTAATGAAAACACAGGGGAATCATCCTTCAACCATGTTATGAGTGTTGAGATTGCATAGTTTTCCCATCAGAAGGCACACTGTAACTTCCCTGTTGGCAACAAGTGTTTTGAACGCCACAAACACCCAGCGGATCTGAGCAAAGCGCAAACGAGTAATCCATGACTAGTTGTGACAATAAAACAAGATTATTTTGAAATAGCATTGTCATATTATTTTAGTGAGGACTTCTAAATATCTACACATAAAAACTTTTAGGGAACTCTTTATGTTTCATGTGTCTGAAAGAAAAAGAATATTGTCCAATGTCTCAGATTTTTAAATCACCAATTATCTGTATTGGTATTGGTCTTAAAAATTCTATATTGATCAGGCACTGATTGCAAAAAGTAGAGCTATTGTAATGGACTGCAAAGTCTCCAGGCTCAGAGGTGCTTTATGCAACATCAGTATTTATCTGTAAAAAACAAACAAACAAACAAAAAAAAAACCTCTTAATATATACCTGGAATATATTTAACATAAATTTTGGGTGCTTCAAATTATTACCTCTGCACACTTTGCAGTATAACAGCTCTGGCTTTGTTAAAGCTTGATAGTTTGTTATGCTACTGCATTTTCAGATTAGGTTAATAATATGTTTTGTCCTGCAGCTATTTGAGCTTAATCTCAAGTCTCTGGTCTGCAGATAAAATAAATACAAGTGAGCGTCAGTGTCTCCATATTTGATTATTCTCCTTTCAAATTCAGCTACACTGCAGGTGACAAACATACACAACACACACACACACACAAAAGAAGCACACACAAAGCTGCAGAGGGAATCACAAAGGCAAACACACACAGCAAGGTGTATGGACACACACACACACACTCCACACAGGGGAACCACAATTCAATGTCACAGCCATTTTACTATCATCTCAGCCATGGTTAGTATTCTGTCACCGTGCCCAGTTTACTATGAAGCAGTGCTCATTTGTATGTTGATAAAATGTAATCTCCCAGGTGCCTGGCTGCATTTGTGAACACTGTCCTTCTGACATTTGCAGAATGCCAAGCAACACATTGCTTTGCCAGTCGGGGTGAAAGTGTACGTTTCCGCAGCCAAATGTGTGTGTGAGACATTAACTGTTTGTGTTGCATGTGCCAGTCAAGATCCATAAACTTGTGTCTTTGTTTGTGTGTCTGTGTCTGTGTATGTGCGTGGGTGTGTGCGTGTGCATGTGTTTGTGTGTGTGTGTGTGTAGGCGCCCTTGAATCTGTTTGTTCATTTCCTCCCAGTCCCAAGAGGTGTGGGAGAAACCAAGACAACCGTAATGATCATGTCTGATAAGAATTAAGTTCCGATAATAAGATGAGTCTGGCCTTTCAAACTGAGATCGCTTGCTGTACTATACGTGTCATAGTGCGGCTGAAGCTGAGGAGAAAATGGTGGAGACATTTACATTTTGAGGGCTGCAAGCTAACAAAAATAAACATACCCAACAATGGCATCCAGGAAGTCGAGAAAAGCTTTTCACGTCTTGGTTTCATATCTTCGAACAAAGCAACCAGACAGTGAGCGATCAGTGTTAATGGAGTATATACACAACAATTTTCATTCTTCTGATCTGTGGATTCTTACAGACTGAATGGAATTTAATGAGAAGTTGCTCAAATTATATTTTCAACTGGTTTCTATCCCTTTTTTGACCTGCAGGTCAAAGGCTAGCATCTACAAATCTGTGAAGGCCCCATAAATACTTAACAGTGTATAGGTTTTTGGAGCAACTACGAGACATGAAAGAAACATTCACAACAAAAGCGACCTGACCAGCAAGCCTGTCGCTAGGTAACACAGAAGGAAAAAAGGGCAGAGTCATCAGCCCAGTGGGCTGGTTAGCCCGCCCAAATAAAATCTGTGTCTGTGGAACACGCTATTGGTAATCTTCCTTGGGAAAGAAATAACCTTTGAACCATGCATCCCTACCTAAAAACAAAAAAAAACCCTCATCTGATTTAAATTTGGCTCATCTCCTCTGCAAGGTCATCTTCTCAGGCATATTCCAGACAGGCTGCTGTTTTCAGACCGCTCTCTGGAAAAACTACTCTAATCGCTTGAACTGTGCACTCTGCAGTTTTACTGCAGTCCTCAAACCTGCACAGAAAGCACTGAGCTAGGTCTCTGCTGCACTTTCAGCACTCAGTTAGAAGAGTCAGCAGTTTTCAAGCCTGTCACCGTTTTGACACGCCGAAGGAGAGCCACCACACATCACAGAGCCCTACGGGACATAAGGCCTCAGTCACACCCTGGCAACCTCTGGTAACTAGGGAAAATGTGTATTCCCCGACTGGTTGGCGAGCAGTTGCTGGCTGTTGCTCGATGAAATTGATCTCAAAGAGGATGCTGCACCAAAAACCTCCTCGTGATAGCTTTGGTTGCTAGCAGATTGCTGCGGTGGCTCTTAGGTTCCATGGAACGACTTTTTTGAGTACACGACTCACCAAACGAACGCTGAACTTTTACTTTGAAGTCAAACATTCAATTTTGTGTTGCACTTTTCAGTCTTTCAGCAGGTAGTTGGCGGTGTCTTTCATGCAAACTACTGGTGACAATGGCAGTCTGCTAGTGACCAAAGCAACCGGAAGGAGGTTTTCGGTGCAGCACCATATATCTCTTTGCTTCTTTGCACAATATACCTACAGAATGCCAGCAATCACTCAAAAACACGGTCAGGGAATACACATTTTCCCCTAATGAGCCGTGGTTGCCAGGGGTTCACAGACCAGTCTCTAGTCCTGTGCAACTAAAGAGATCCAAAAATAGAAGCAGAGCTAAAAAAGGGTCCAGAGGTGCACAGAAAAGATTATCATATTTATGCGATATTGGCCAAATTGAAATGAAGCTTATGTGTAAGTTCACTTCCACTTTCCCACGCCGTCAAACTCAGTGCTGACATCATTGCTCTAGTCCAATCATCTTTCTGCCCACCTCCTTCAAGCCAATCAGCCTCCACTCTGCGCACTTTAAATCTCACAGCTCATCTGTCATTCTCCCTTCCAGATGCCTTCGTTCAGCCCACCTCCTTCCCATCTTTGCCTCAGCCAAGTCACTCAGTGCTCCATCCAAGCCTCCATCTTTGTCTTCACCACCATCAGTGTCTAGACTCCGGGGGTCCTGCCCTAATTCCTATCACCGCTGGGAATCCGTTCTGCTGTGATGGGCCATCGGAGTCTAATTGCCAAATAGCTTAATTGAATTCTGTATATCAATAAATCATGTTTAATTCTTTCTAATGATCTCTCCTTATTGAAATCAGATCTAGACAATGTCCTTTTCAGGGAAAGTCTTACAAGACAATGTAAAACCACATTCAGCACATATTCAGACAGCATGGCTCTGTAGTAGAAGAGTTGAGATGTTAAACTGACCTCACAGCAATCCAGACCTGTCACCCATTAAAAAGATTTGTGCCATTATGAAGAAAAAAAAATATGCCAAAGGAGAGCCTGAAGCTTTTAAAACTACAGCAATCATCCTCTTCAGTTCTTACAGAGTGTTGTTAAAAGAAGAGGCGATGCACTCGGTGGGAAACATGCCCAACTTTCTTGAAACATTTTGCTGGCATCAAAATGAGCTGATAGTTTTCAACAAATTAAAAATGGCATTTAAAAGATTTGAAAATCATTGCAGTCTGTTTGACAATCATCCAGCTTTTTTTGAAACAGAGTTGTATAAGTTAGCACTGCTGTCTGTAGGTGACCCACTGCAACATATCAGGCAATGCCATAAATATTCTATGTGTAGGATACATTAACATTAACAGCAAACTACAGTATATTTCAGTGCACTGAAGAATGTCTATATATGAAAGCTTTTGTACCTGCATGCTTAAAACCTTTCCCTGTCCAGTTTTAACCTCGATTCTCAGACTTATGTATCCTGTATATCACTAAAACCAAACTCTTCTGAAAAATTCCATACTTCTTTTCCACACAGTAACACTATGTGAGATAAAAAGCTATCTTTCAAGGACAGAAGTGTGACTCCAACACTGACATGAGGTCAGTTTGCTGGCTTGCGTCATGAACGTAATTGTGTTATCTGGCAACGCTGACCTTTAGAAACGTGCCCTGTTTGTAATTTATCTGAAGCATGTAACTTTTCATCCAGCAGAGTAAAATGCTTCTCAGAGTTTCTTCACATGTTCACACTAAAAGCACTGACTGATGATTTGTCATACAACAGCACTCTCGAGTTAAAGTGCTGCAATGTTTCAGACATCCATCAAACAATCAGTATTATTGTGTCTACTTAAAGCTGGATTCAGTTTAGCATCCACGGCAGCATACAGATGGTTTAAAGGATAAGAGGCTGACGACAGTGGATTTTACTGGCAGAAAAGCAATGAGCTACAAGACAATCCAGTGTTCCTGTAGCTGCACCGTTTATTTTTACCCATCATGATATCACATCTGTGTGGGATTTGTAAAATTATATAATTGTGAAGCAGAAAGGAAGCAGTTTGCAGTTAGCCTTTAAAATGTGGACTTTTTAAAACAGTGAGGAACACTGGAGTTATTCTTGATCAGGATATGTCCTTCAACACACACATTAAACACATATCTACGAAGAACGTGATCACTCACCTCTTTTCACTCACCATGTGTTTATACACCACTTTGCATTTATTCAGTAGTTATTATTAATCTCTGACTCTCCTCCACAGTGTGTCTTTTGCCCCGTCTTCCTCCCCTCACCCCCAACCGGTGGTGGCAGATGGCTGCCCCTCCCTGAGCCTGGTTCTGCCGGAGGTTTCTTCCTGTTAAAAGGGAGTTTTTCCTTCCCACTGTTGCCAAGTGCTTGCTCGTATGGGATTGTCTGATTGTTGGGGTTTCTCTGTATTATTGTAGGGTTTTTACCTTACAATATAAAGCACCTTGAGGCGACTGTTGTTGTGATTTAGTGCTATATAAATAAAATTGAATTGAATTGAATGATTCCTTTCTTTCATCTGACCATTATAGCTAAAATTAGAAACATGCTGTTGCGGAGTGACACTGAAAAAGTAGTTCAGGGATTTGTTTCTTTCAGGTTCGACTTTTGTACTTCATTATTATCAACCTCCCTGAAAACCCTTCAGTTAACCTAAAATGCTGCTGGGAGAGTACTGACAGGGACCATTTCAACCATATTAGCTTCTCCTGACTGATAAAACCAAAATTAAGGTTAAAATCTTTCTTCTCACATACAAAATCTTGAATAATCAGGCTCCATCATATCTTCAAAACGTCACAGTACCATATTATCCTAAAAGAGCACTTTGCTCTCGGACTACAGGCTTACTTGTGGTTCCTAGGGTATTTAAAAGTAGAATTGGAGGCAGAGCCTTCAGCTTTCAGGCCCCTCTTCTGTGGAACCAGCTACCAGTTTGGATTCGGGAGACAGACACCCTCTCTACTTTTAAGATTAGGCTTAAAACTTTCCTTTTTGATAAATCTTATAGTTAGGGCTGGATCAGGTGATCCTGAACCCTACCTTAGTTATATTGCAATAGGCTCAGGCTACTGGGGGACTTCCCATGATGCAGTGAGCATTTCTCCTTCAATCCCTCTTTTCACTCCCCATGTGTGTGTATTTGTCACTACAGGATGTTTTTAGCTTTTGTTTTCTTTCTCCTGTAGTCTGTTTTGTTCTGTTTGTTGTTCATGGTCTCTCTGTGCTTTATTGTATGTGAGTGTTTACAGTGCATTAACTCCAGTCAAACCCGTTATCAAAGACAGCTTTACTTCTGCAGAATGTGACACTAGGAGCATGCTTATCACTTTTAAATTTATTTAACATTCGTGAAGCTATGCACCATAAATCTGTCCCCAAAGGTGAGACATTCAACATGCAGTAAAACACAGGAGTTTTCTGGCTACACAAACACAATTTTTGCTCAGCACCTGATCTACAGTCCAGAAGTGCACAAGAAGATGACCTTCTTGGGAGATCTGCCAAATCTGTCAGACTTGATTTTTATGAACCTGCTCTGAAAATGACCTGATCACACTTTCTCTGACTGAAAGAGAAGGAAAGAAAAAGAATCTGTTCCTGTAAATGTTTCCACTGCTGATTAATTGCTGACCACACATTATTCCAAAACAGCCTTATGAATTAATATCTTAAATCTGACATGCTGAATTACCTTTACAACTCCTCCTGTGACCAAAATGTAAGCTAAAAATGCGCCAGTTCAGTAAAAGAGCTTCTTAGAGGTATATGTGAGTTTTGCTTGAAAATGCTGGTTTAATATTAAGAGAGCAGCATGAGGTAAATTGTAAAGGCAAGAATAACAGTCTATCTTCTCTCTCAAATGGTGAGATTTTGTGTGTTCATCTCTTCTGAGCACATACCGCCACTTACAGCAGTGTGACCTATGTGTCATGTTGCTACATTTCTTGCCTGGGGCAGTGAGATATAGAGACCAAGTCATCTGTTTCAAAGACAGTGGCGTTTAAAGTATCAGTGGAATCCAACTGTCCCCCCTCTTCTTCTTCATCTGCTTGCTCTCCCTCCGTCTGGGTACATTCATTCCCCCAAGGAGTCGTGTCAAACAGAGAGGAGCCGTTATCAAAGGTTGCGTTAGCCCCCTGCGGGTTCAGGATCAGAGGGGTCGAGCCAGAAAGAGGCAAAATGAGACGAGAAAGGGTGCAGAGGAGGAAGGAGACGAGGCGAGGAAAGCAGAGAGGAAAAATTATTTTAGAGGGAAGAGATTTGCCATATTGCAGCAGGGCAGAAGGGGCAGATGAAAGGGGGAGGAGGAAGAGGAAGAGAGAAGCCAAATGTACTGGAAAGCGGAGTTAGAGAAGCAACAATCGCAGTGGATCCCAGCCATGGAACAAAAGAAAGTTGAGCTGCCTTCTACTCTTTCCAAGTCTTTCATTCGTCCTTCCCTCCCATGGGTTAAGAGATGGCAGAGTAGAGGCGGAGAGGAAGAAATGGAAAAGGCTGCACCCAGGGGGGCTGTAAAATAGCACAGTCAAAAAACAATATCTGTCAAAAGAGAAAACCAGCATCAGAAAAAATTTATTACAATGTCAACATGTTACCTCATTCAGTACGAAACTCCATCATCACTGCACTTCTTCTCTTTATACATCCCCATGCTCTCACCACTGTCTGCCTCAGCTATTTCATCATATTTGTTCCAAACAGATTAAGTCTATAGAACAAGTGTTTCTGAAGCAGTTTGGGGGAATAAACAGAACCAAAAAGATGACTCAAAACAAAAAGTCAAAAATGAAAGTAAAAAAAAAGCAGTCCTACATGGGACGTGAACATCCATCTTCAAAAGGGGTCGTGACCAAGTTGGCAGTGAGAATTCGTTGGGCACATCCAAATTATTAAGCACAGCAAACAGCTGGACAAATTAAAGCTTCATTAGACATAAGTTAAATCAGACTGGAAGTGCTGGACTTTTCCAACAATTTATACATCATTTAACAGCAGGAACCTGTGATTGCAAAAAGACTTCAGATTTTTTAACAGTCTATGAGAAAATTATCCTACTTCTTATTTGATTTGTTCCCTTAACAAACACTTTAACAATGAGTTTATGTTCTCAATCACTAGTTTGAAGTCTTATTTAGCCTATCAAAATGTTTACCTTGTAAATTATGGTTCCATTTAGAATCAAACGGACATTAAAAAAAAGGTGTTCTCTGTGGCTGTAGAAAAGTTGCTATGGCATTTGAGTGGACAGAAACTGGGTTTAAGGATATCCACCTTAACCCCCCCCCAAAAAAAAAAAAAAAAACCAAAAACAAACACTACTACTGTTCATGAGTAAAAGAAGCACTGGTCTACAGTGTCTCATGTTTAGTCTATAGCTCTGATGTACAAGAACAACTTGACCCTACAGCGTTTTTGCTAAAGATATTAAAATGAAGAGGTTAAAGAATGAGCCTGGAGAAAAAGAAATCTACCTTTTATCAACTGGAGTTGAATCTGTTCTTAGAAGCCTAAAAAACTGAGTACAACACTTCTTGGTATACATATGTTCTCCCTTGAATATGCATTACTGTGAGGAAATCAGATAAAAACATATTTATGATCTAACACTGTCAAGCCCTCACTTAGCAATTCAAGCAACAGAAAATGTAGTTTCAGAGAACTTGTTCAGATATTTGAAAGGCAGAATTTAGCTGGCAGGATGATGGTTTTTCCTTGGCAGGACTTTCTTTAGCCCAGCTGGAGTGTTAAAGGTCAAGAGAAATGGGGAGATGTTTACAGCGCAAATTACATACAAGCACAGAAGCCTGGGGAGAGCATACAGGCTCCAGTGGGCCTGACTTAACTCATTAGTTAGAACTGCTGCAGCTCCATCACAGTTGTGGGGTTCAGGAGATCCGACAACAGCACTTCACAAATAAAGCAGCTGAGTTCATTTTCATCAAGAGAGCTGTAAGGGATGTGTCATTGAAGCGATGCTCAAATATCTCCTCAGCTGAAATAACCTGAAGATAGAGAGGGAAAAGACTAGGTTCCTACAGCTGCCACATGAAACAAGAATGTCTTGTCTGCTCAAAAA
Source organism: Heterochromis multidens (assembly GCA_015108495.1). Lineage (NCBI taxonomy): Eukaryota > Metazoa > Chordata > Actinopteri > Cichliformes > Cichlidae > Heterochromis > Heterochromis multidens. The sequence goes on from VUQS01068291.1 coordinate 13,449, forward strand.
CAGCAATAAAAGATACTTTGATACTTGAGATGCTTCTGTACCTGCTATGAAAATAAAAAAGCAGAGACCTCGATTGAAAGACATTATTTTTCTAGAAAGTATTTTTTCTAAAATATTTAAGTGTTAAATATTTAATATTTGAGTGTTAAATATATTTTTCATTTCAGGTTACCACATGTAATGACCCACCTAGTCATCGGTATCCTGTCAAGGGTAAGGGGAACAGCAAACTTTCCAAAAGACTTAAGAAGACACTACTTTTCTAATAAAGTCTCATACATTCAATTCAATTCAATTTGATTTATATAGCACCAAATCACAACAACAGTTGCCACAAGGCGCTTTATATTGTAAGTTAAAGACCCTACATTCATTTTGGCATTACAGTTTTCTGTTAAGATCTTCTGTTTGGGTTTTCTAAATAGGCAACAAAAAAAAAAAAAAAACTTGGTTTACCAAATCCAAACCTTAGCCTTGAATCTTGACTGGTCACCAGTGACCTGGTGTATTTTATGAGTTTAACAAAACAGGGATAAAGATATCCTCAGGAAGCTCTGGTCCACCTATTCTCTTTTTAGTGTGTCCCTTTACACTGTGTCATGACTCTCTGTCGTAGTTTGTTGTGTGGCTCTACTGTGATGCTATCATTCTCATTGTTTAGTTCAAACCTGTTTCAGTTAGATTGTGTAGGAAAAAGAACACACTACAATTTTTAGAGCAGGCATAATATTGTAAATAAGACAAATTGTTCTTGAAAAGTACCCTAAGGGCTTTGAAAATATCATTTGATCAAACAAGAACAATCCATCCATAGTCTGCCATCTCGGTCCAGGTTGTGAGGCAAGCATTTTAAACAGAGATGCCCAGACCTCCCACTCCCCAGCCACCTCCTCCAGCTCTTCTGGGGGGACACCGAGGTGTATCCTGAGCCAGCTTCCCTCCAGTTGGACATGCCTAAAACGCCTCTCATGAAAGCATCCAGGAGGCACTCTAGTTAGCTACCTCACGTCAATTATCTTGTTGTGATGTGGAGAAGATGTCTGAGTTCCTCCATGAATTGCCACCTTAACATGGTGGAGGGGTCCATGTGCTAGTGGATCATAATGTCAGGAGCTGGTAGGGTGTCACAAGTCAAATTGGTACCGGTTGATGACCCAGACTAAGCACAATTTTTATGATTTCTATCCTGGATAGACCAATCTCCAACTTTCCTTTTATCTCAAAAATTCTTGAAAGAGTAGTGGTAAAACAGCAAACTGATCATCTGCAAAGGAATGGCTTATTTCAAGAGTTTCAGTCAGATTTCAGAACTCATCACAGTACAGAAACAGCATTAGTGAAGGTTACAAATGATCTTATGGCCTCAGACAGTGGACTCATCTCTGTGCTTGTCCTACTGTTAGGATTGAAATGATTAAATAAAGTTATTTTTGTGTGATTTAATATACATATTGCTATTGTGCTTATTTAAGAGTTGAACTCCATGTACAGAGGGTCTAAAGCTTCAGTTCAGCGCTATGATTGGATTGAAATATTGAGAATGACATGATTGAGTTGCAGGAAGACTAGCAGCACGCTTACATACACTTGCTTTTTGCTTATTACATTTTTACTAATTAAAGTTTAATAAATAACTTGGTAGAAAATAGTCTTTAAAGAAAACTTAGGCCCATATTCTAAAGAGTAAGAAAGGTCAGACTTAGTGGATCCACGGGGACCTTCAGTAAGTACATACAGTACAGATAGAAGAATATCTTGGGAGGGTGTTTTTGTTTTTGTCTATCTTCTAGGGAAAGGAGCAGATGCGAGACGAGGTCAAGGGGGATGTTGAATGGAGTATCGGAGGAGAGCCAATCAAGAAAGGCCAAATCTACACTACGCTAACTTCCCAAGAAGAAGATAGTCATAATAATATTTGTTTTGAATGTAGTATAAAAACTGTGGCATCCATTTTGAGAGCTGTCTCTTTTGTGAAACGGACTGCCCGTTCACATTGAGGTCCAGCGCTGTAAACTTGTAATTTGAACTGCTGAAAAGAATTAAAACTTTTAAAAGACAGTCACTCTCCTGTATTCCTTAAGAAAAGAAAACGAACACGACCCAACATATTGCATGGTAGATCAAAATCTGACGGTACTT
>VUQS01068299.1:0-10395 GCA_015108495.1 Heterochromis multidens
GTCACACTTATGGCTGTGTAACCTTTGCTGTGTAATCAGGCTCAAGTATCTTTGATATCATCTCGCTGTGTTTCAAGAGAGCATTAAACTAAAAACACCTTCATATTTCAACATAAAAGAGCTTTATTAACCCTAACCCTAACCCTGCGGGGATCTGACCCCAGAGGCAGGACCGCGCTGCTGGTCCACATTCAGGATCACTGAACATTAAAAAACTATCAGCACCAGCTTTGGTCTTCATAACTCCCACAGAATTAAAAAATAAAGAAAGGAATCAGGGCAAGAAACTCTACTCTAAAATCTCCCGGCTGGCCAAAACAATACAAACGCCATTTTGAGGAGGTCACGTGTTGCCATAGTAACGGTAAACAGAATTAAATGATGCTAGAAACAGGGCGTTGCCCAAACTGTCAGTACTATACTACTCATGTTAACAAAACCACGACAACAATATGAAGCAAAAAGTAATACTGTACATTTTTTTTTAACATTTGACATTACAGGTGGAGATAAGTGGAATTCAGCTGAGCACTTACTGTGAAGCCAAAAAACTGACTGTATGTTACTTGATGAATGACGAGGCTGCAATGCTTCTGCACTGCGGTCACTTCTGCCTTGCTATCAGCCAAAACATGCCACAAGATCTAAGGACAATGGACCAATATTGGGCCTGATTTTTACTGACAACAGCCTCTATTGAATTTCTTATCAATATCTGTATCAACCAAAATCATTGCCCTGTCTCAGTCAAGCACCCATTCTTTATTATTACTTGCTTTGCTTCAGCACTCCCATCAATAGAAAGGATGTGCACACTTATTACATGTGTTATCTGGTCTCTGTCCTCTGAATGAGACACCACTGGGGAAGAGTAAAGAGAAATGGAGTTTATTGGCTTTAGCAAGGTCAGAGCAGGAGAGTGAGGTGAAAAAGTGCTGGCCCAGCACAATGGGCTTTTATTTTGTTGTGTCAGTCAGTACAGGCGATTAAGCTGTCAGCCAAGGGGGGCACTATTGATTTGGTTATGTACTGGGGGAGGTAACACCTCCTGTTGTTTTAATTTATTAGCTACTAGCAATTTGATTCGATAGTGAAGAGGTGTAACAATTTGATCTCAGCAGTGATCTCTGCATCTATACAAATAAGATTATTGTGGGATCATTATGGTCCTTCAAGGTCTATTGTCCTCCTACCAGCTTCCCTTTGGACTCATTGCCATGCAGCCTTTGGGCACAGTCAGTGTTTTATTGGCATGCTATATGAGCTGTTTCCTTGCAGGTAATTTGATATGACACTAGTTGAAGATAATATATCATTTTGACTGCCACAACGGGGCCATGTGCACAAGATCTCAATTCATATTGACAGATGGGGGAAATTGAGAACAATTGAAGCAAGCAACAGGAGTCTGGAGCAGTCTGTAAAAGTGTAATTGGGTGGGCCTCTCCATGAGCGAGAGGGAGAATTGCAGGGTCATGGACTTTAACAACCCCCAATACAGACACTTGGAGGAAATGACTGTGAATTTTACACAGCGGTTTCATACAGCATCAGTGAGCAGAGCTGTCCCTGTGCATTCATGGGAACTGAAGCTTTCAGATGAAGAGCCATGCAAGCTATGGCTTTGGCTTATATTCACTTAGGATACCAAAATAACCCTGGCAGGACAAAGGTGCTCAAAGGTGATCAGTGATGCACAGTATTTACACAGTTTTACAATTGTCATGAGTCAGGGAATACAAAATATATCAAGTTACTTTCAGTAGTATATCCCCCTGGAGTCAACAGATAGACTGGCATGTCCAAATCACCCATTTAAGATGACCTAGCAGCAAGACGCAGCTTCGTAGAGTCTCTGTTTCAACTTGTGTTGAAAGTGCAGATTTATCATATACCAGTTTTTAATCTTAACAATGCAGTTATGTGGATTTTATTGACAGTTTGATGCATATAGGTCCTACACCACAAAAATAGATTGAAGCCAACAAAATAACCATTCTTGTCATGGTCACTGGGTCTTGGACCCAGGGTTTTGAGTTTGTTTGAACTTGTTTGTTTTAGCTTTTTGGTATGATTAGATACTTATGTTCAAGTTCTTGAGTGCCTTTGAGTTTCCTATTCTGTATTCTTTAGAGTTTCTTTAGTTTTGTTTTCTTGTTTTGATTTAAGAAAGGATTTATGTTCTAAGTCTCATAGTTTCTGATAGTTTTGATCTTTGGTTCTCCTTATGATCCTGGTCTGTTTCCCTAGTCATGTCTCTGTCTCGTCTCCGTGTCCTCTCTTGTTGTTCCTTTCTCTCTCCCCAGTCTGTCAGGTTTCCATGTTTTGTCTCCTGTCCCAGTGTCAAGTTCGCGTGTCATAATCTGTGTCTCGGTGTGAGTTACTTCCTGTTTTATTTTGAAAGTCTCTCATCCCATGTGCATTGTGTTCAGTTTTGCTTCCTCTGTCTCGTTACCCCTGATTTGTTCCTGCTGTGTTCCCACCTGTTTCCCATCCTCTCGTTACTCTGTGTGTATATATTGTCTCAGTCTGCCCTCGCTCCTTGTTGTGTCCTCCGTCTTCATGTGTGTGATTCTGTCCGTCTGTTTTCCCTCATGGTGCAAGTATTTTCTGTCAGTCTGTTTAGTTACTACTGCGCTCAAGTCACCGTTTGCTTTTGTTTGCTCTGCTGTTTTTCCAGCATTGATAAAGCTGAGATTTTAAGTTCACGTTTGTCTGCCGAGTCCTGCATCTGGGTCCATTCTCCGTCTGCCACATGCCGAACACATGACAATGATTATGTTGTCTATGTTTTGGACACATCTTACTGTAAATAACACAGAAGCTTTTAAGATATTTTGTGATAATGATACTGTTAAACTATGTAAAATTATACAAAAGCAAAAATGTTCGGGATCATATTTAGTGTTATATTTTAGATCATCTCAAAAGATATTTGGGGTTCAGGTATTTTGCACCATTTGTTAGCAACGGTTGGTGCTGCTCTCTCAAAGTGCGTGGTAGGGTTAGTGTTAGCACGTATGATGACTTAGACCTCAGAGGGATATATTCTTTGATGAATGAAGGCATTCAGAAAATAGTCCTTTAGACTAAAATGCACACAGTTAACACCATTATATCTTTGATTTAAGCACATTTTGTATGTTTCAGTACTTGCATGGGTTGTTCTGACTTATCAGACCATGATGGTCTTGCAACATGCAATATATTACAGCTGGCTGTTTTGATATCAATATCAAAACTGTAACGAAAATGCTGGTAATTATGAATTTCAGTCTAAGCGTGCAACTCCTGACTTGTCATAGGACACATCTGTAGACCAAATGTCAGTATCCTAAACCTCAGCACTTGCTGCTTTTGACTTCTAACCCTTGTCTACGTCTGTAGACCTACATTTTTGAGACAGGCATTCAGTATATCACTTTGTCCTTAAAAATTAAAGTATTATTATGTTTTCACAGCTTGCAGCATTCACAGAAGTCATTTGGCCATAAAACTAAAGGGCTTCCATACATAATAATAATCAACAAATTAGTTTTTAGATTACCTGGCCACCATTTTGGTATGCTTGGTGAATTTCAGCTGATTTACACTTTAAAATATTGATACGGTACAAAGCCTCCATTGTTTTCTCAGTAGCTGTTGATCTATGAGAACAGGATTCCACAGAAGTCATCAACATTACAAAGCACTACAAACAAGTTTTATAACTAAGTAAAACTATTTCATAGCAGAAGTTTCACAGCATTAGGTAGCATTAAAAGAATTTAATGATCACTGATCTCTACCAGCCTGGAGTCTCTATGTTGGTGTAAAATTACAGCTTTCATAATCACTGCCCTTGACTTGCTCACTTGGCTATGGTGGATCTTTTAAGAGATGACATGTGAGCCTTGACAGTCTATAGACAGTGTTATGTCACTATGGTCATTAGGGCAGTAAATTGTCTCATGCCCCTTGTCCTTTCATTTCAGAGAGGGCCAATTGATCTACATAATTTTACGAGCAGGATCACATATGAATATGCCATTTAATGTCCGTTTATTGCCTTTTTATGATGCCATTGGAATTACATTTTTAGAGTTTTGAGGGTGAAATATTAAAAAGGACAGAGCCAAGTCAAGTCTTCAGACAGGGGGCTATAGCAGGTTAACCATCTGGAATGAATTGTTGCTCTGTTGCTCTTTGTCTGCCCTGGCTATAATTCTTTAAACCTCCATGAACTTCACATATTTTCTGCCACAATAAAGGAGATGTTTAAATTGCAAACCTTACTTAAAATAGAACTGTCAGTGTAAATTGTTCTCCACTGTTGAACAGGGTCCTATGCTTATCCATTCATTAAAAGAGATGGCGGATGTGACCAGTTTGCTCAAAGTTGGCTCTCAGTTGTTCATTTACTGAGCTCAGTATTTTTCACGAATAAATGCGCTGTTGGCTTTGTCCTGACGGAGTGGGACGAGAGGAGCCACCAAAAGGCCACAGTTCCAATTACACGCAGACTCTGCTCCTTAAATGTCAAGCTACTTTGCATTACTGAAAGTGCAATGGCATTCAGCGGGTGTTAGCCCCACTCCATCCACATCTGTCACATTATTTCATGTGGCTCCACGAGCAAAAAGAAAATGATCATTGAGCCCTTTCCTTCGATCTATAACTTATCATCTCTGAGTACTCTACTTCACATCTCAATGAGGTTTGGGCACCTACCAAAACAGTCTACCACAGAGCCAAATTAAATAACAATTAGGTGGCTTGTGTTGCTTTTACGAGGATGAATGGTTTGGGAGTGTCCTTTCAGCAGCTTTTGTAATTGTTTTAGAGTGAAGATTCATGATCCCTCTTTCAATGCTGTCGGTTCATTGGCTGCATTGCCACCCAGGGCCCCTCAACTTTTCCCATTAGAGGCTCTACAGGCTTGACAATTTAGCTGCTTTGTCGATCATTAAGAGGGGAGACAGAGCTTCCCCCCTCTAATTAAACCTTGATTAGAAAAGTGCTCGACTGCAGAGATGATAGAGAAGGCATGAAACAGGGGACAGAAAGGTTGCTGTAGTATGCAGGTGGTGTTTCCATAATAGACATGGACCATTAAAACACAGCAACTCAGTTCAAATTAAGTACCCAACAGTAATAGGAAGAGTCATAAAATTAAAATAAAGGGAGAATACATCTTGCCTTACCCCAAGCTATGCTGGACCACAGACACTTTGGATCAATCAGCATCCTTTGAGGATCTAATGGCCAATAAGGTCATAGCTAAAGGCATTGTTTAGATGTGTTAGTAGCATGACGGTCAATCTAGTCACCTGCTGAGTATGTTTTGAAAGTGACTGCCTGCAAGTGCCTTTTATGTATAAACCTTATTTTCCTTACAAAGATGGCAAAAGTTGTCCAACAACATGCTAACTACACAGCTAGCTGCACTGGCTGCCTGCTAGATTCCAAAGCTACTCAAAAAGCAGCTCATTCTTCTTCTTCTTCATCACTCCCCTACTTACATTTCATTTATCTGATTGTTTGAAGTTAGCTTGTGGTAGACAGTGTTAGGCAGATGGTTCATCCAATCTAATCACCTGCCATTTTTTAAGAGGCTATCCTTTTCTAAACACTTTCAAAGGACAACTTCCCAGATGGCTCTGTGTACCAAACCATCTGGTGCATCAGGTAATATAGGTATTACTAGTACAGGTACTGGTGTCAGTCTCATTCGGGGAAAAAAGTCTGTCTTCTTAATTAAGGCAATAACATTTGCATGTACTGTGAGACAATGTCATTACATTGTTGTTCTCCAGCTGAAATTACCAAATGCAAATTCACTTGCTTCTTTGTTACAGAAGGAATCATCTGCTACAGATTACTCAGACTGTTTGTAAAAACATCTTGTGGGGTTAATGTGTTTATGATCACAAGAGTTCAGCTCAAATTCTTCATGGTAAAAATAAATAAATCATTCACTTAAAGAAAATAAAATTTATTAGGCTAGTCATTGACTCTTGATTGGTTTTACTGACTGTGAAGTTTGAGACAGTGCCTTCTATTCACAGTATTTGGTTCAACACTAACAATGAAGAAGAAAGATAGTTGGACACTGAGTTAACATTTGACAGTAAACTGTATATTTACCTGCCGCCCACACATCTGGATTTTCTTCCCTTCAGAGTCTGGGTGCAGTTTTTGACCTTCAAGCACGATGCACATCTGAAGCAGTGCTATGAGGATTCACAGTATATAGCTGTGCAGTAAAAGTCTTTTGTGAAAAGTCTGGCAGTGTTTCCAGAGTAGCTAGAAAACTCTGGATTAGTGAGGTTAAGGGGAGTAATCGAGTGGCTACAGGCATTATGACTTAAGACACGTTTGCAGCAGCTACATCTATTATACCTGTAAGCTACAGCTCTGCTTGCAGGAGTTACATCCACATGAGAGCATTTACATTCAGGAGTGAAAAAAAAAAAAACACCTTCATAAATCCAAAAACAGATATATTCTTGTGGTGGGTATAGGTAATGATGCTGAAGCCATGACCAAAAATGTATTCCAACATGTAATACATATATGGAACACGTGACACCGGTTAGTGCAACATGGTGTTGCCGTGATTAGCACTGTTGCCTCACAGCAAGAATGTCCTGGGTTTGAATCCACCATCTGGCCGGGGCCTTTGTGTGTGGAATTTTGCATGTTCTCCCCATGTCTGCGTGGGTACTCTGGCTTCCTCCCACAGTCCAAAGACATGCAGGTAGTGGGGTTAGGTTAACTGGTGATTCCAAATTGCCCATAGGTGTGAATGCGAGTTTGAATGGTTGTCTGTCTCTCTGTGTTAACCTTGTGACAGACTGGTGACCTGTTCCGTGTGTTCCCCGCCTCTCGCTCTATGGCATCTGGGATAGGCCCCAGCCCCCCCACCCCCGTGACCCTGAATTGGATAAGCGGAAGCACTGATGCCCATCCATCAGTACTAGCTGGTGCCCAGTGATGGATGAGCACCATTTAGCACTAACAGCACTAAGGTTCTGAATTGAAATCTGCTGGGCAGCTAGGGCCTTTCTATGTGGAGATTACATGTTCTCCCTCTGCCTGTGCGGGTTCGCTCTGGGTATCCCGGTTTCCTCCCACAGTCCAGAGATATTAGGTTCATTGGTGATTCTAAAGTGGCCATAGGTATGAATGTGTGAAGGACTATCTTACTCCCTGTGTTATCCCTGTTATCGACTAGACCTGTCCAGGGTGTACCCTGCCTTTTGCCCAATGACAGCTGAGGTAGCCTCAACCCCCCACCCCAAACAACTGCGACCACCAACTAAATTGGCTGTTAAGAAAATAGATGGATGTTTGGATACATGTATGTATCATGGGGAAAAAATTTACATATTGTGAAACGGTCCACCCTTCACCCTCAGCCCCCAGCAAGATACTGAATGAAAAAGACACTTGAGCTCAGAATAGATCCTCTGAATCTGTACTCTGCTGTGAAGAAAGGCGACTTTTCTCATTGTCATTCCTGCAACACATTACACTCGGTCTCAGTCATCTCCAAACACAAAGCTTTCTTAAATGTGCAGTGGGGTGGAGACATCATGCTTAGAGAGAGGGTTCCCTCCTCTGTGACAGCAAGCTTCCCCCCCTGCTAGAGTATCCTTGAGAGGGGCATTTGAAACACAGTAAAAAACAGTCATGCATTTGCTCTCTTCTTCTACTTCTACTACAGCTGATCAGAATTCACCATGGATTCCCTCAGGAGTCTCATCATCTACATTACTGCCAGCAGCTGACGTCTTCAAAAATTCTTTTCATCATACACAGAATCTGACGTGATGTCTGACTTTGTCTTTAATCTAAACATCTGTTTCTGCAGATGTCCTGCCTTTCTTCTTTGTGAAGTGATCCATCTTTCAAAATAACCCTGTCAAACAATATAAATATAATAAATACACAACTACTGCATTTAATCATTAGTAATCATTAAACTCTGGCTCTGTCTCCCACAGCGTGTTGTTTGTCCTGTCTCTGCTCTCTTCCCTTTCCCCTTACCCCCAACCAGTCGTGGCAGATGGCTGCCCCTTCCTGAGCCTGGTTCTGCCGGAGGTTTCTTCCTGTTAAAAGGGAGTTTTTCCTTCCCACTGTCGCCAAGTGCTTGCTCATATGATGTTGTGTGATTGTTGGGAGTTTCTTTTTAATATTGCAGGGTCTTTACCTTACAATATAAAGCGCCTTGAGGCGACTGTTGTTGTGAATTGGAATAAAAAAATGAAAAAAATCATTCAGAATAAAAATAAAATTGAATTGAAAAAATATAATGAAGAAATCATGATATATGGCCAAAGCAGAGAGTTGCTCACTGACACAATATTTCATTTATTTTCCTCCATTATTTGCTTTTACATGATCATGTTCACTTGTCACATCCAAATATTAGTGGAAGCAGCATTGTTTTGTTATATTTAGGTAAGGATAGCTTAGTTGTGAATAGGGAAAGATTGTGCAAATGGCTAGATGTTGAAAAGAACCCCTAACCCCTAACCGTAACTGAAGAATATTAAAGAATATTACAAATATTTAAAAATATTTGAGTGACACCACAGTTTTCTTCTACATAAAGCAGTTTTTCTGCCTCTTCCTAACCACACACAACTAAGGATGATTACTCATACCATGCTGCCAGAGCCCACTACCAGTGCTGTTGATATCTGTGCAGTACAAGAGAATAATTCTTCTCACTGGCAAAAAACACCAAAATTGAACATATTCCAACCAACAATTATTTCCATGTAGAAAAAATCTTAATTGGCAAAACAAATTAGTCTTATATGGTGTCATATGTTTGTCAATATATTTCTAAACAGGCAAAGGTTTAAAGTCTGACAAGTGAAGCAAAACCCCACTCTGGGGAAATAAAAGATGCAACAAAACTATCAAGTCACACCATGAAATGCACACGTTAGCATTTGTTTTCACATGGGCCAGGGTTAACTGACAGTCAGTGGACCATGTGGCTGAGCCATTACCATAGTTTTGCATTCTCTAATGTCGTTTTCTACAAGGTTAGGCTTCATGTAATCATTGCCCCGGGACAGCAGTAAGCTTTGAGAGATAGAGAGTGCGCACTGAGTGGAGGAGCACTGGGCCGCTTGTTCGACTTAATGAGACTAATCTGAACAGATGGAGGAGGGACTCCCTGGTTGCTTCTGACACCATGTCCCTAAGACTGCTTTAGTTGGCCACTCATCATTTTGACTCTCTCCAGTTTGGACCTAAAAAAAAATGTAAATGTATTTTTCATTTGAAATTCATACAGGTGGACTCAGTTTTATTTAAAGTTTCATTGGGTAAGAAAACTCTTTGGTCATCAGACAATTTGTATTTTTCTTTGACAACAAATACTTTGTTACATGCATACATTTTCTAGATTGCATGACTTTCGTTTCATCATGTTTATTTATGTTGCTTGGTATGTCATGTAATTACAAGAGAAAGAATACAAAAGCAGACCACAAAGACAGAGTTAATTTAAACAAAAAAAAGGAAAGTCTTTAACTGAGGCTGGTGCAAAGTCCAACAATAAAAAAAAGTCAATGAGGGAAACATAAATAGAATCCAATCTACAGGGTGGCACCACACAAGGCAAGCAGAAAGTTGGCGACCTCTTCTCACTATGCGCCTCAGCATCCGCTGACTTCAGTAAACTTCTGAGAGACGACCCATTCTTTCACAAATGTTTGTAGAAGCAGTCTGCATGCCTAGGTACTTGATTTTTCTCCCCTCAAAGGGAGAGAGTATGTAATAGGCTCCGTTTGTTTGTCTGTCTGTTTGTTAGCAGTCTAGCATCCACAGTTTTCAAGGTATAATTTTCAAATTTTGTGTGATAGTAGATACCAATAGCAGCTCAAGCTGATTTAACTTTGGTGAAAATCGGGTCAAGGTCAAGGTCACACCAAATGTGAAAATCAGTAAAAACTTTATATTACACACTAATTTTTATGGATCGTCTTCAAACTTCACAACAATATACTAGGCCTTGGGGGACATGAGTACCCAGGTTGGCTAAACATTTGACCTTGACCTTACTTATTAGCGCCCAAGGTCAAAGTTGACCTTGAAAAAAATTTTTTTTTTTTTTCAGTACGACGCCTTAAGAGGTAACAATGACGCTGCTGAAGTTAGCATGTTTAATAAAAACAGGCTGACATCAGTATGTTGTAATACAAACATCATAAAGCAAAGTTTTAGTATGCCCTTGCCCTCCAGGGGGAGTTGTGCTCTCTGAGTGCTCTTATATACACCTGTGGCCATGGAAGTGATTGGAACACCTGAATTCAATGATTTGGATGGGTGAGTGAATACTTTTGGCAATATAGTGTATCTGAGTGATGGCCATAATAGGAGCTTTTCCAGTTC
>VUQS01068300.1:0-11964 GCA_015108495.1 Heterochromis multidens
ACCTAACTCTGACCATGAACACCACAGCTGCTGTGCACCAGTCACACACTGTTCTTTACTTTAAATCCATCACAGTACAAACTAACCTGTTTATCCTGCACTAAACTGCAGAGTATTTTCATACAACCTTTAAATAACACAAAGTTAGTTTACCTCAGTTTGTTTTGAAGGACGTTTCACAATATGAAAAAACATAACTTCACATCATACACAGATCCAATGTCTGATTTTAAAAAATGAGGACTTACATGTAAGCTTTAAATCTCCACTTTATCAAATACCACTGAGCAGTCCTTACTTTAAAGTATAACCTCTCTTCTTCCTCTCCTCTCCTGTCCTGTCTTTCTTCTCTTTCTCCATCTCTGAGTGAAGTTGGCTCTCATTCTTTTCTCTCCCTGGAAATACAGCAGCTGGACCTTTAGCTAGCAGACACACTGTGAGACAAACTGCACACAAACAGTTTGTGTGTTTGCTGATATTTGTTGAGCTGATAGAAACGTTACATTTGAAATTACCTGACACTTAAAATATGTTACTCCCTTTATGGGTTCTATTTCCACTGAGCATCTACTGGATATGCTGGGATTTACAGAGGCCCCACCCAATCTAGAGGACTCAAATATCCGCTACCAATATCCTGGTGCAATACATCACAGGATACACTGTGATGACCCATGTCCATACCCCTATGAGTCATAGCATGAATGAGACTATACAATATAAGGCAGGAGCTTTTACGTAGCTGTGGTATACATCACAGTTACAAAAAATACACAATCTGACAAAAACTATTACATTTTTCTCTTGTCTTTTTTTTTAGCACATTTAGTAATCACTCACAGTGCCGGCTAGAAAAAGTAAGCAAACTCTAGAATTTAGTGACTTGTAGAGCCTACTTTAACAGCAATAAACTCCACCATGACCTGTAGCTGCTTGTGAGACCTGTGCAATCATTCTGTTGCTGATTCACTTGTGTGCTTTGGGTCATTTTCTTGTTGCATCACCCACCCTCTTCTAAGAACTGCTTCACCATTCTCCTGTAAAATTTATTAATAAAATTTGTACTCCATTGTTCTCCACTGTGAATGCAGAGCTCTGAGGTAGCAATGCAGCCCCGAGCTATGATGCTCCCTCCACCACACATCACAGTTGGGATGAGGTTTTGGGGTTGACGTACAGTGCCTTTTTCCCTCCAGACATGTACTGTCTTATCTGTCTAAGAAACAGTCTCAAAACTGAACACCTAAGTAGTCGTTTGCAAACTTAAGACTTATTGCAATTTTTTTTTTGTTTATTTAATTTTATGCCCCTAGCAATAAAAGGAAACAAAGTTAAAAATAAATAAATAAATAAATAAATAAATAAAAATCAACATTGCCACGAGGACAAGAACCATGTCTCATCCAGTCTGAGGTTAGATTTAGGGAGCAAAAACAATTTGAAGAAAATCTTAGTTTCATTTAGATGAAAACATGCGGATCAGAAAATTTGGTATTTGTAAATTAATTGTAACTTGCCAAATGCAACATTTCCTCATCACATTAACAGAAAATGTATTCCAGTCATGCCGTCTTCCAAATGGGTTTTCTCCTGAGATGAGTGTAAACAGAATTTCAGGGAGGCAAGACAATGTAAGAGGCCCCTTAGGACTTGAATTTTTTTCCTGCAATTTCTTCTCGGAAGCCTGACACTGTATTTTCAATCTTCTGTGAGAAAATTTGCAAAATGCCCCAAGAGCCTCTGCAACAGATAGAACTAGCTCCTACATTGCTCATTCTTTGTCCCCTGAAACTACAACAGCTAAAACCCAATCTCGCAGAAATCTCAGACTCAGCAATTACCTATAAGGTCTGAGAGCTCCACATTGCTGTTAACTCATTTGTAATTCCAGCCAACAGCATGTTTTCTCGGTCCTGCAAGCTCCGGGTGCCCAAGCTGTGTCCTGTATGTTATTGGCACACCAATTCCTGCATTATTTGTCATGGCTGCTGTTCCGCCACAGGGTTCAGTGATGGAAGTCAACAGCTCAGCTTCTAGTAAATACACAATGCTTCTGTGTTGCACCCAGCCCATTACCCCACCCCCGACCCCCAGTGGAGCAACACAGACAGTTTATTTGTCTTCCATTCAACCCTCTACTAGGTATTGCTGATGACCTATCCACCCTATCCACACTTTTGTTGGCATGCAACACAACCTCCAAAAAAAGGAAATGTTATAAAATAGCTCTGACCAGCAGGTTAAACCTATGATATGCTCTTTTTCTGTAATTACAGGGGTCCCGTGCATTTGGCACCTAAAGAGCATATAGTTGCAGAAATATAAAAAGGATCACGTCTACATTTCATTTTATAGTGTACAAAAGTGTGTTATAAGTGCGCTATAATATTATTACACTGCTGACTCAGTGCAGCTTTTAAGCCCTTTTGGAGCCTGTAAAGGTATAGAACCTCAACAAATGGACCCTTGTTGTAAAGAAAACCAGTGTGAACTATGTAAGCCTTCAGATCACAAATTATTATGTCTATTCTGTTCAATTCACACACCATCCATAGTGCCCATGAAAGGTGCTATATAATTCACTGTGTCTAGAGAGTAATTCAGATATAAAGAGCCCTTTAGTTTACCCTTACACTGATATAGCTGTAAGGGGAGATGTAGCATGGTGAAAGGCCTCCATTGATGTGAAACCTCCAATGAAAAAACCTAAACATCGACCAGAAAAACCTGGACTTTCCCTAAAGTAGGCTTATGGTGCAGCGTGAAAGAAACAAAATTAATGAGCAAACACTTGTCAAACAACTTTCCTTCACTTAAGCTAATCAAATGAACTTTTCTAGCCAGCAATGTCAGACAGTAATGATAGTGACACAACACGCACAGTGATAAATGACATTGGAAGATGTCCAAATTAATTTCTAACAACCCAGTTGTCATTCTTGTCCTTTAACCCGGAGCTTGGATGGCTTTAATGACTCATATTGCCAAGGAAGGGTGCGCTAATGGCCTAACGTGGGAGGAAAGCCTTGAGGTTGACACTCCCACCTTGAATATATGTCGGCCTGGAGGAGACAGATTTATTGCGAACAATCACTGTGATGTCCTTCTGTTTTCCAAAGTTTTTCTCACTGTTCAGGCCTTATGTTTTTATTTTTGTAACGTGTCACTTAGTTGCTAAGTAACTGAAGTGAAAAGAGCAGTCTGTACATCAAAAAACCTGAACATATTCCTCATGAAAACACATGGATTGGCTTGCTTATTTGAGGATATGAAGAACCATCAAGGATTGTTACATTCAGAGATACAATGTGAAGCATATGTTTTGAGAAAGAAACTTGCATGCAAACCCATACATACCTGTACATACAGTATACATAGAATAATCTCCCATGTCATTACCTCATAACAAGACACAGTCTCTGACATGCCAACCTCTGAGAATCCCCTCTCCCATCAGCTTTCTGCTTGCTGATGGGATTGGCACAGCATGGCATTTTAACTGCAGAAAGTAATCATTTGGCCTGTCTTATGGGTGTAATAAGATTCGACTTCACCTTCCCCATTTGGCATTTGTGTTGTCTGTCTTGGCCATGTCCAAGCCAGGATCAACAGCTTGCTGCACTTGGCAAGCATTGTGCATTTATTTCCTACACCAGAGGGAAGTATCAGTATTATGATCTCATCTTAGGCATGGCACAGTTCGTCTCTTTTCTGTGTTGGTTCAAGATGTTGGTTGAAGAGAATTGCACTTTAACTACAACTGCCATGAGACCATGCCCAGCAGATGGGGGTTGTCCTCTAGAGAAATGTATTTCTGTGATTGATGTTTCAAGCTTGCATCTTAAATCCAGCAAAGGGTGAGGGAACCCAAAAAAAATTGTAAACAAGCTCAACCCACTCACTGTCAGTTTCTTAAGCATGACAGTTTTCTCACATTAACATTTTGCTGTTTCATTTAAAAAAGGATTCACACATGTAGCATAAGAAGCCTCAAAAGGACTTTAAAGTTTTCCTCAGAAGGAAAATGGATTCAAGTGCTGTACTATGGGACAGAAGAAAAGAGAAAGATAAAAAGCACTTAATATGACAAGCTCTTAAGGTAATATTCCACTGCAAAGTCACTCTGACTTTGCCATTAGAAATATCATTAATTTGCTGTCTAATTAAAACTGCACCCTATAACTAAGTTGAATGTCTCTTGCATGATTATACCACATCTATGAGCAATTAAAGCATATTTTGCAGGGGTAATCTGGCAAAAATGGATCCAGTTTCAGACTGTTTAGTTGATTATCGTGGTCTCAAACTGTTCTAATTATAAGGAGAATATTCAGCATTAAAATGGATAACTTTAGAATATTAACAGCAAGCATCTTGGAAAGCATTGTTAACATGTCAAAAGAAAAACTGGATTTAAAGTCTAGTCACAGCAGTGTTGTGTTTCACTTTAAATAAAACTCATTGAATGGTGAGTCAAAATGTGCCAAAGTTGACTGAAAATTTACATGGCCTGACCATGAAGAAAATTAAAGAGTGAACACATAAGAACACAGGCAGCAATGCAACAACCTATGTCAATGGAATGTCAGTGAAATTCGACAGCTTAAAGAAATAACTAGCAAAATAATTATCTTTGGTGCTGCAAGTTGTTGGCTACTGAGCTAAGCTAATCTTAACTTAGATATGCGTGGCGCGTGAACCACTTTTGGACAAGAGTTTATCATTATAGCATTGTTATAGCATCGTTACACCAACCATTTTTATTAAAGGTTTCTCTTTTGCAAATATAAATTATTTCACAAAAGTAATTTTTATGCATTTGTGAGATAAAAATAAAATGCCTACAAATGTATTTTAAAAGAACATGGCAAACTTATTTTAGCAATTTAGCAATCAAGTTACATACTTCCAAATGCCAGTAAATACTATAGTGGATAGTTAGCTTAGTACCTAGCAAATGAGAGTATTTTTCACATTTAACTCAAAAAAAGTAATGCATTACACATTACTTTTATTAAAGCTATGCATTACATTACTTAATTACTCCCTGGAGAAATAATTTGTTACACTACTCGCTACATCATTTTTGCATTACTTTGTAACTTCTCCTGAAATACACTGTCACAAAATTACCAATTAACAATATAAATCTTAGGCTACTGTCCCACACACTGACATAAAGCCCCATCCTAATGAGGATACACAAAGCAAAGCTGAAAACAAGTCCAAAAAGACTTCACAGCAACCACAGCATTTATACTGTAGAAACATGCACGGGTAGAAATGGATGCTACAACGCTACAAGCCTGACTGCTCATCACTGTCTTCATTACCTATAAAAGTTCAGGCTCTGGCTGCAGGGCTGGTGTCAGCATACACTCAACTTCATCATCACTCTGGGTTCTTGGCTGGCTTTGTGTTAGAATGTTGTCTCTGCAGATGCTTGTAAAGAGCTGATGTTTTGTTACCAGTAAAATACAGTTGTTACTCTCCTGGACGCAGTTCACACTTTACCATTGTATGCCTGTCCATTTGTGCTATAAAATTCAAACTAATGTCGATATTTCTACTCTTCAAAAGTTGGAGACTAATTCACCATTTTCCTCTGAAATCATCTGATTGGAAGTGTGCAGGAAGAAAAAGGCTTGTTTGGTGGGGGGTTTTTTTCTTACATCCTGCAGATAATTGAAGAACCTTTTTAATGCAATAAATACATAATTGTAACTATAAGGTGATTTCTGAATTTATTGCATTACATTACTGCATTACTAAAAAATGTAACATGATTACAGTAACATGGTACTTTTGCTAGATAGTTTGCCAACTAGTAATCCATGAAGACATGCTATGTCATGAGGGAAATGAGGCCTGAAATGCTTAGGCCAAAAAAATGCTAGCATTTGTATGAACTTGAAAAGCATTTCCAGATTCATATCCATATGTCTGCCTGGTGTGCTAGTATAAGATCTATGTGTGCTATAGACTACAGTACTGTGTCACAAACCCACCTGATACGGAGTCATATTAAATGTATCTGATTGGTTAGGTCCAATGTAACCCACACTCACTGGGGACAGTAATGCTCAGTCAGTACAGATGAAGTAATATCAAGAAACCTTTTGGCTTAACATTAGCAATCCTTAAGAAAAATTAATGAGCAGCAGCAAATAAATCAATACTGGTGATGGGCTGTTGCAAGTATCTCAAAGTAGCTGCACCACATAAAGGGAATATCTTCTCAATCACTGGTAATGAGTATCATCATCAGGACCTTCATTAACTTGATCATTACAGCACCGCTAATTATTACAGTGACAACAAGGAGCACACTGGGGGCCTAGTTTATATAATGATCTCCAGCTTAATTTGTTCATAGGAAAGCTCCATGTGTGAGGTACAGGACTGCTACATATATGGTTTATAACTTAAAATGTAAGTTTTTTAGTGCTACTCATAAATCTAAATTTAATTTCATCCCTATCCTGGCATCAAGTCAATCTTCTAATTAGGAATGTTTGACTGAATGAAATAATTACTGAACACAGCAGCATAACCAGCTTTGTTACAAGTCTGCCAGGGAGACTGAGCTAACATCAAACAACCAGATCCTGCACATTTCACACTGAGAACACCTCTGGTTTTCATATACAGCAATAATTGGTTGGTAATTTAATAACGTCTTGGCTCATTTTGATAATCATTAATACCACTAAAATCATAATTAGTATCAGGAGCACAGCTGGATTCAGCTCTCAATTTATCCGACCATGTTAACACAGCTCATTTTAAGTTTCTTTTAATGATGTGATGACCCACATGTAGAGGTGATTCACAAGGGCCCTCACCCATTAAAGACAACCACTGACGCCATTAGTGTTGGAACGTCACAAATTTTCATAGGCACAAGCAGATTTCACCATTATTTTCTTTCTACACTATTTAATTCAATTCAATTTTCTTTATCCAGATCACAACAACAGTCACCTCAAGGCACTTAATTTAATATAACTATGTAATGTTACAACATAACACTATGTAATGTTACACTATGTAATGGTATGCCACGGCACCTCTCTCCCAGTGCACAGCCTCAAAGAAATGGCATTGTTGGCAGTGAATACAAACTGAGCTATTTCATGTGCCCATCGTTCCAGAAGTAAAACTCCCATTCTTCTTAAACATTCTTACATTATATATTACAATGGATGTATTAAGGAAAAATGGGTACCAGACTCAACAAGACAAAGAAGCTTACAGGCTTGTAGGTACTGGTAAATGCCTTGAGTGGACTCTTGTTGTGAACTGGTTCTATATAAATAACAGTGAATTGAATTGGTGGGTGGATGGTGCTCTCTCAATATATCTTTTCCCATGTAACTTACAAAATATCTGCTTCTTTCATTTAAAAAAATAGATACCACCTTATGTATTTCCTACTGTACCATACCAATTCACTGACTGAATTTGTAATCTGTAGCAACAGTACCTGAGGTTCCTGTGTGATGTTAGATCTATTCACTTTGCCAGATAAAAATGATATTTCAGGAACTACAGCACTGTGCAAATGTCTCAAGCACCACTCATTTCTTTATATTTTGCTAGTAAAATGGCTTAAAACTCATATGATATAATATGATAAATGCATGAACATACATGGAAATACAGTATATAAGTGAAAAGGTTTGTACAATTCTAATAAACTTGAAAGTCAATATTTGATATGACCACATTTATTCAACACAACCCAGACTCTCCTAGGGAAGCATTCTTGTAATTTCTTTAAGTAGTCTTCAGGAAAGTTTTCCAGGCTTCTTGGAGGATATTCCAAAGCTCTTCTTTGGATGTTGGCTGACTTTTGTTCTGTTTGACTTTTGTCCTGTCCTGTTGAAACAGGATGAGCACTGTCAGAGCCCTACAAAATGACCTCCAGCAGGCCACTGGTGTGAATGTCTCTGATCAAACAATCAGAAACAGACTTCATGAGGGTGGCCTGAGGGCCTGACGTCCTCTAGTTGGCCCTGTGCTCACTGCCTGGCACCATGGAGCCCAACTAGCGTTTGCCATAGAATACCAGAAATGGCAGGTCCACCACTGGTGCCCTGTGCTTTTCACAGATAAGGTTCACAGCTGAAAACATGTTATAGATATGAATGGGTCTGGAGAAGCCATGGAGAACATTATGCTGTCTATAACATAGTTCAGCATAACCAGTTTGGTGGTGGGTCAGTGATGGTCGGGGGAGGTATATCCATGGAGGGACACACAGACCTCTACAGGCTAGGTGACGGCACCCTGACTGCCATTAGGTATTGGGATGAAATCCTTGGACCCATTGTCAGACCCTACGCTGGAGCAGTGGGTCCTGGGTTCTTCCTGGTGCATGATAATGCCTGGCCTCATATATATGCAGGCTGTTCCTGGAGGATGAAGGAATTGATACAATTGATTGGCCCCCACGGTCGCCTGACCTAAATCCAATAGAACACCTCTGGGACATTGTGTTTGGGTCCATCTGACACCGCCAGATTGCACCTCAGACTGTCCAGGAGCTCAGTGATGCCCTGGTCCAGATCTCAGATGGTGTCCTGAGATCCCCCAGGACACCATCTGTCGTCTCAGTAGGAGCATGCCCCGACCCTGTCAGGCATCCATACAAGCACGTGGGGGCCATACAAACTACTGAGTACCATTTTTTTGAGTTGCTGCAATGAAATTTTGTCAAAATGGACTAGCCTGCCGCACCATTTTTCACTTTGATTTTCAGGGTGTCATTGTCATTTCCATCAAATCGTGTGGCATCCTATCCTTCCTAAGACATTACCCAGTCCATATCGGTATAGATATCCAGCATGATTTTTCTTTTTTTTTCCACTGAGATCTGATGTGTTCAAGGTGTTCTTTTAATTTTTTTGAGCAGTGTATAAAGAAAATAGGGTAGCTCAAGACTTTTGCTGTACAGTACTGTAAATTGAAGTAATTCAAACTGGTGGCTATAGTCTTATAACTGAGACACAGCTGAATTTTTGCATTCTTACTAGCTACCAGCTGATGTCTGTATGGTAAGTTCATTGTAATTAAAAACATAACATGGTACTGCACTGAAACCTTCACATGGACATTTCTGGGATTTAAAAAAACAAAACAAACCACCTGAAAACTAGTTCGAAATAAATGAGGTGCAGTGGGTTTAACTGTGGACAAACCTCCTTCCACCATGCATTGCACCAGCATTAGGAGATGTGGCTGACCTGTAGCAATATGGCAGACACACTGAAGCAAAAGATGCAACTGTGAGGTAATGGCGCTAACAACATGTACTCTGGTCCCAACCATAAATTAGTTTTACAGCAAGGAGTGATGGAAGTAAAGAAAAATGTCTCACACATCCTTTTTTATGTTCACCTTTGCAAAGAAATGGACTTAGGCAATAGGGATGGAGTCACCTAAGGTCCTCTCTTTAGACATGGCAATTTATCTGCATTACTGGCAATATGAAAACTCACTTCACTTTCTGTCTTAACAGAGACCATTACAGGCAATGTGCAACTGTAGCTAAAACATATAGAATAGGGTGACATTTAGAAATCATGAAGTGAAACAAAGAAAGGCAGCGAGGGGGAGCAGACAGGAGTAACCTGGTTTACAGTTGACACCTAAAGTGTCAATAAATGCAGTTTTACTGGCTCACAACACAAAATAGCCATAATAAAATTTCAGAGTGTTGATCAACACCCATGCTTCAGTGGAAATCAAATTATTAAGACCAAAGAAATCAGTAGATCACACTAGTCCTGGCAGTAATATCTGGGACTGTGGCACTTCTCAGCGCTTGCGTCACAGCTGATGTCTCTATTAATGGGAGACATGGAAAAACATGCAGTCATGCTGCCCACAGCTCCCACATTTCCTCTGCATTCTGATTTCCTCCTGGTGCTGTTTATCAAGTCTCTGCACCTTGGAATCCAAACTGAGGAGGAGAAGAGGCATCATCCGTCATATTCGTTGACACCTAATTATGAAAATGGTGATCTCAGGAGGCCATACCACATGGCACTGTGGCACAAGGTTGCATGCTGGCACTGTTCACTGAGACACACTGTAAGCCAGTGGGGCATTCAGAGGGTACTTCCTTGGTCTCTACATGACTGTGTTGTGACAGGATGAATGGCAGAGGAGAATAAGAAAACATGAACATACTTTTAAACTATAAATCAGAAATGACACAAGTTTTGGCAGCTCAGTACAATACACACAGACAGCACTTACTGTAGGCAGAGAGGCAGAAAATACCACATATGTCTCTTGGCTTCCAAAGGATTTCTCAGATCAAGTGTAATGTGGGCACTTGGGTGTGGATTGCTTACTTTTTCTTTGAGGTGAATGTGCCACAAACTTCAATGATAAAGAAAAAGGTAAAAACATATTCATAGTCCTACTGTATCTCTCTCCCTCTCTCCATATATATATATATATATATATATATATAGGATTGTAGGATATGTAGGATAGTTTAAATTTATTTAGGATTTTCTCTAATCCACACAGGGTCAAAAGTATACATACAGGCTCAAATATATATGTACACTCACTTAAATCTTTTAAGGAGTGGTGCTGAAGGTTCTACAATGTCTTCTAACTTGACAAGGCCAAAGGTCTATTACGTAACTTTTGAAACCAGACTGCATTTCAAAGAGACTTCTAGTTGTATAGAAGTTTATGGGAAAACAGTCCTCAGCTCCCTTCCTCTGTGTCCTCAGTAAAGACTTCCCTGATGATTTAATTGGTTCATTTGCTGATTTCATGACATACTAAATACAACATAAAGTTTAAATTGTAAATTATGGTTCTTTTTAGATTCAGAAAAGAGGATAAATGACTTATTCCTATTCCATTCTATAAAGGGCTTCCATTCCGGTCATATGTATAGCCGTGTCATTTTGATGAGTTTCTAATATCCACAATTTAACTTTTAAACCCAAAAGCAGAATCTACCTATATTCCATTATCACTCGGACTTGCGCAAACAACGGTCCTATAATTACGGTGTCCCTGAGAGGTCAAATGCACTGCAACTTAAGAAAACAACAGCAAATAGAAAAATGGTGCAAAAGCACACAAAACACAACGGAAATAGAAAAAAACATAACAAAAGTTCAATAAAATACAACGGAAATAGAAAAAACACAGCAAGAGCTAAAAAAAAATCACGAAACAAAAAAGAAGTGTTTTTCGTGGGACAATAGTGTGACGGAACAGCTGTGGAAGTGACAAGCTAACAGTAAATGGCTAATAGCAAACATATATCTATACTATTATAAGAATAATGCGATTAAAACACACATTACCTGCATCTTTTTCTCCCACACAACACTGAAGAATCCTCCACTTCTTTTAAGCGTGTCTCAGTGCGATCCTTCACATGTTTTTGTTTCTGTCTCTTCCTCAGCTGGTCCGTCACATTATTGTGTCCCCAGAAACGCTTCCGTTGTGTTTTCTGAAATTTTGTTTTTTTCTACTTCTATTGTTTTTATTTAACTTTCATTGTTTTTTGTGTGCTTTTCAATTCAATTCAATTCAATTTTATTTATATAGCGCCAAATCACAACAAAAGTCGCCTCAAGGCGCTTTATATCGTAAGATAAAAACCCTACAATAATACAGAGAAAAACCCCAACAATCAAACGACCCCCTATGAGCAAGCACTTGGCAACAGTGGGAAGGAAAAAAACTCCCTTTTAACAGGAAGAAACCTCCGGCGGAACCAGGCTCAGGGAGGGGCAGCTATCTGCTGCAACCGGTTGGGGGTGAGGGGAGAAAGACATGCTGTGGAAGAGAACCAGAGATTAAAAATAGCTCATTAAATGCAGAGAGGTGTAAAAACACAAGGTGAGTGAACAGAGGTGAGAGAAAGAGAAACGCTCAGTGTATCATGAGAAACCCCCAGCAGCCTAGGCCTATTGCAGC
>VUQS01068301.1:0-10666 GCA_015108495.1 Heterochromis multidens
GTGCTGTCTTTCAGTCCAGCCTTGTCCAGCCATTGGTAGGATTTCTCGATATCAGCCACTTCTTCTATCTGTTGGTGGTACATGCCATGCAGGAGCCTGTCCTTCCATGATGGTTCCTGTTCTTGCTCCTCTTCTTTCTCAGGTTTCTGCTGCCTGAGGTATTCACTAAGCACATTATCAGTTGTGGCCATCTTTCTGATGTGCTCATGGATGTTTGTTGTTTCATCCTGGATAGTGGTTCTGACACTCACTAGTCCTCGGCCTCCTTCCTTCCACTTAGCGTACAGTCTCAGGTTGCTGGATTTGGGGTGAAACCCTCCATGCATGGTAAGGAGCTTTCTTGTCTTGATGTCAGTGGCTTCGATCTCCTTCTTTGGCCAGCTTATTATTCCAGCAGGGTATCTGATGATGAGGGCATAGGTGTTGATTGCCTGGATTCAGTTGACTCCTCAGGACTTGCCTTACTCTCTGCAGGTATTTGGTGGTTACAGCTTTCCTAGTAGGGTCTTCATGGTTCCCATTTGCCTGTGGGATTCCAAGGTACTTATGGCTATCCTCAATGTCTACAATGTTGCCTTCTGGTAGTGCAATCCCCTCAGTTCTGACTACCTTCCCTCTCTTTGTTAACATCCAACTACACTTCTCCAGTCCAAATGACATTCCAATGTCACTGCTGTAGATTCTAGTGGTGTGGATCAGTGAATTCATGTCTCATTCACTCCTGGCATACAGCTTGATGATCCATGTAGAGGAGGTGGCTAATGTTTGCTCCATTCCTTTGTCGGTGTCAGCCAGTCTTGTTAATGAGCTGGCTGAGGGGGTTCAGGCCTATGTAGAAGAGCAATGGGGACAGAGCATCTCCTTGGTAAATCCCGCACTTGATGGTGACTTGTGCAATTGGCTTCAAGTTGGCCTCTAGTGTTGTTTTCCACTTCCCCATTGAGTTCCTGATGAAGGCTCTTAGGGTCCTGTTGATCTTACATAGTTCTAGGCATTCCAGGATCAATGTGTGAGACACTGAGTCATAGGCTTTCTTGTAGTCAATCCGGTGCACAAGTTGGTCAGTCTGGTCTTACAGTCTCGAGTGACTGCTCTATCTACCAGTAGCTGATGTTTTACTCCCCTGGTATTTCTGCCAATTTCTTTCTGGGCCCCGCTCATGTATTGAGCCATGTGCCTGTTCATCTTAGCCACTATGATACCTAACAGGAGCTTCCATGTTGTGCTGAGGCAGGTTATTGGCCGGTAGTTGGATGAGACCGGTCGCTTCTGGGGATCTTTGGGGATCAGGACTGTCCGGCCTTCAGTTAGCCATTCCGGGTGCATCTCATCCATTAGCAGCTGGTTGATTTGTGCTGCCAGGTGCTCATGGAGTGCAGTTGGCTTCTTTAGCCAGTAGGTGTGAATCATGTCAGACCCTGGTGCTGTCCAACTCTTCATATTTGAGACTCTTTCTTGGATGTCCACCACTGTGATGGGTACTGGATCCTGTTCAGGGAGGTTGCTGTGGTCTGTTCTTAGATCCACTAACCACTAAGTTTGTTGCTTGTTGTTATGTGTTGCATTCTTCTCCCATATGCTCTTCCTGTATTGCTTCGTCTCCAGCCTTGGTGGTGCTATTCTCATATTGTTCCCCTGCCACTGAGAAAAATCTGAGAACAGCCCCACCAATTGTGCTCCAATTATAGGGGGATCACACTCCTCAGCCTCCTCGTGAAGGTCTATGCCAGGGAACTGGAGAGGAGAGTCTGTCTGTTAGTCAAACCTCGCATTCAGGAGGAACATTGTGGTTTTCTTCATGGCTGTGGAACGCTGGACCAGCTCTTTGTCCACTTGAGGATATTTGAGTGTGCTTGAGAGTTTGCCCAACCAGTCTACATGTGTTTTGTGGACTTGGAAAAGGCATTCAACCACGTCCCTCGGGGTATCCTGTGGGAGGTGCCTTGGGAGTACGGGGTGTCTGGCTTGCTGTTCAGTCCCCATTCAGTCCCTGTACAACCGCAGTAAGAGCTTGGTCCACATTGCTGGCAATAAGTTGGTCTCATTCCCAGTTGGTGTTGGACTTTGCCATGGCTGCCCCTTGTCAAGGGCTTTTTTTCATAATTTTTATGGACATAATTTCTAAGCAGAGCCAAATGGTGTAAGGCTTCCACCTTGGTGGCCTCAGGATCTTGTCTCTGCTTTTTGCAGATGACGTAGATCTGTTGGGTTCATCAGGTGGTGGCCTCCAGCTTGTAATAGAGCGGTTCACAGCCAAGTGTGAAGCCACGGGAATAAGAATTAGCACCTCCAAGTCCAAGGCCATGGTTCTCGGCAGGAAAAGGGTGGAATGCCCACTCTGGGTCATGGACAAGTTGCTGCCCCAAGTGGAGGAGTTTAAGTATCTTGGGGTCTTGTTCACCAGTGAGGTGAGGGGGGAGCTGGAGATTGACAGATGGATTGGTGCCACTTCTGACTGAAAGAATAAGTTTGTCAATACAGGCAGCGGAAATTTCACCTTGGTGTTCCCCCGGATGAGCTGGAGGAGGTGGCTGGGGAGAGGGAGGTCTGGGCTTGTGAGGGTTTAGTTCTTAGGTCTTGTGGTAGAAACTGGGATTGGGCCAAATGTTACACCTATAGGAAAATCAAGTGTGAGGTAAATGTAAATATACTGCATCACTTTAATGAATAAAACAATATGTTTGAAATGTTTGTTTACCTCTGAAGCAAAATATGGGAGTTAAGCTTGTGGAAAAAACTGGTGGTCACTCATTTGCTGGCGCAGCTAATTTTAAAACTTGATTTCACTGGAAAATTGCAAATCAAATGGAAATGTGTTGATGATACTCTGTGCTCACAGTCGGTGACCCAGTGTGTGATGCGTTCATTAAGCCACTTCTTCACCTTGATAAAAAGTCTCTCCTGTTTTGTTCACTAAACCAACTATGACAGATTTTTTATTTATTTATTTGCAATTTTATAACTGTGACTACATTTCTCTGTGAGCATACTGTATTGTATGGTTGTAATTATATGTTCTAGTTAACAATGTGGTTTAAAGTCGGTTAAGGCTTGAAATTGGTGGTATGGTTTTAAATGTTTTAAAAGCAAAGTGAGTTGAGCCAAATGCCCTTTGTCAAAACTGGTTGCCCATCCAATCTGTTTGCTCTGGTGCTGACCCTGAATAAAAGTAAATCTTTGATGGAGCTGTGTGTTGGTGATCCCAACAGTTTGTCCGGGGTTCACTATTTCTTTCTCTTCAAGAGTTTGCATGCTGATTTTCTAGTTGATCAGCTGCATGACGAAACATGCATTTTATGTCAATATTGCTACTATCTCCCACAAATGCAGTAGTGGGGGATAAAATGTTAGATTAAGACTTTAACACAAGAGACTGGTAGTCATTTACCATTTCAAACCCATTGCAATCCCTTTTAACCATGATGTTCCATAACCTTAACCACCTTTATTATTATTGTATGAATAACAAGGATTTCTTTTTTTTTAAACCAAATCCTGTTTTTTCTTTAACTAGCTAGTTTCCTGCTGCCACTATGGAAGCTTCTTTCTGAGATTCTTCTTTGTTCTTCTAATTTTTTTTTTTTACAGTGAACACCACACAGACCTGGCCAATATAATGTCAAGTCGAGTCAAATTTATTTGTATAGCACTATTCAGACACAAGGTAATTCAGAGTGCTTTACAGGGAGATAGAAAGAGGAGCACAAAGAGACATATAAAACATGTAAAACATATATGTATACATGTCATAATCAAAAGCATGCACAATCATGATAGAAATATAACAAAAAATAGAAGCGAAAAACAAATAAGACTAAAGTTGTTTACAAATGTCGAGTTAATCTACTGTAGACGTGATCTTCACCACAAATCCAGGTTGCTTGCCATACAACCTTGATGAAAGCAATGTCAAAACAGCAATAAAACTACAGGAGGACCCAGTCCTATCCTATAGAGAGCTGTTTTACTCTGCCTGTAATGACTAATCTTTTGACCATATGGGGACACAGGGGACAACCCACTAAATCAAAACAAATAAAAGGTTAAGAGGATGTTGCAGACATGGTTTATTGATAAGCCACCTCAAATAATAAAGTTTTAAGCCCTGATTTAAATGAAGCAACAGTTTTAGCTGATCTCAGGTGTTCAGTAAGTTTGTTTCACAGATGAGGATCATAAAAACTAAAAGCTGCTTGACTTTGTTGTAATTCTGCAAACACATAGAAGGCCTTTTCCTGTTGACCTGAGAGTTCTGGATATTTTATAAGGCACAGGTAGATTTGAAATGTAATTAGGGCCAAGTCAATCAATCAGTCAAATCTTTATTTCGAACATATAAGTAACAAGTGTTAATACACATAAAAAACAAATAAACACGAAATCACTGAAAGCCATCCAATTCACATGGAAAAAAACAAAAAACAAAATGTTTCCTGTTCAAAAAGGAGCAGGAGGAAGCAAATGCTCATTAATTCCTATCCCTATCTAGCTCATCTTATATAAGTCAATTTAGTGCTTTGTAAACTAGTAGAAGTATTTTAAAATCTATCTTTTGAGACACAGGAAGCCATTGTCAGGATCTGAGAATAGAAGTCATGTGCTCGACCTTTCAGGTGTTTGTTAACATTCAGGAGCTGCAGCTGTCTGACTGAATTTTTACCAAGACTCATGAAGCCATTGTTACAATGGTCTAATCTAGTCTAAAACTAAACGTGAACATTTTTATGTATTTTCCTTAATGAGATTAACAAAATAAAATCTAAACAAGAAGCAATCAGAGAACGCAATCCTCCACCAAGGCAGCTCACTCTCTGGGCAGTATTTACTTTTAATGGAAAAGTATTGTATTTTGTATATATTCATTTTGCTTTCTTTGTTCTTTTTAAAGTACTTTAAGAACTTTGTTGTGCAGTAAAAACAAGTGCAAAGTTTTGTTATTTGCCATGTTGGAACCCATTTTAATATACTTGTGGTTGTGGATATACTACATGTGTAGCATTCATTTCATTGTTTAGTAAATTCATTTAAATGTTTAGTAATAAATATCAAGTGAAAAATGTTTTATTTTGTTTTCCAAAAAAATTATACTTATTCAGGAACATTGTACATGTATTGAAATTGTTATGTATTTAAAGAGTTGTAATGTGCATAACAAAGCCATAATAAAATAATGTGATCTTTAGAATCCCCATATATCAATCCCTATATGTCTATATGTTGTCAATACAAACAATGGTAGTATTAAACATAGTTTTAAATACCGGTATATAGCATAGGAGGTAATAAAAAAGGTATGAGGTATAGGAGGTAATAAAAAAGGTATGAGGTATAGGAGGTAATAAAAAAAAAACATATAGTCATGATCTTCAAATGTTATAGTTGTTTTCACATTTTTAGTTTAAAAAAATGTGTTGAACTTGTGGAAGTCAGTAGAAAGGAATATTTGTGTTTCCTATTTTGCATGTAATCCATGCAATGGAATTCCTGTGGAATCACATTATCACCTCCTCACCACCCACCCATCCATCCACTCACCCCTGTCGTCCTCAACTTAGGATCACCTCTCCCGCACTTTGTCCTCTGCAGCTGCTTTGCACCCATTTAAATTAACCAGTAACGCCAAACACCCATAATAATGGATAGCGTTGCTTATGAGGCTTTTGTTGGCATTTTGTCTTAGTTATACGCAAACAAGGGGATAGCTACTGCTAATGACCTTGAGGATAAAAACAATATTTGTCTATGTATATCTCTCATTTCTTTGTGCATATGTGTGGTTGAGCATGCGTGGCTCTACCTGTGTAGAGTGTGATAGTCAGGCAGGTAGAGCTGAACAAGACTCCATGTGAGGACTCGGCTGCATACTTGATGCATCTGACCTCCCCTCATGGCTGGTCTCTCCTGCTGGGGATAAATCATGGGGATCTGTGGCAGGCAAGCCCTACTGTGGTGATTCATGGAGCTGCTTTCATGACCTTCCATTCAGGTACACAGCTGAGCCCACTTGCCTGATGTGCTCATTCATTCCTGTGACTAGAAAACACCATCTCTATAGCTGCATAATGTACTTACATGTTAGCAGACATGCCCAAAAATGAATAAACACAAATGAAGTCTCTTTTGTGACGCAGGGTGCGGATTATCATTTCCAGACAATAACCTGTTCTATTCATACAATATTGCTTTTTGTAGGAGACAGAACTTTCCTCTAGCAAATCCACTCTTAACCAGTTCAATGAGAACCACACTGCTCTCTAGCAGTACAATTATGTCCAAGTTTGTCTCTCAAATGTAACTATTTTAAGTGATTAAAACCGTTAAGCATGTTTCCTACATGTGAAGGTGCCTAATGTGAGGGTAGACTTCAGTCTGTAGCACCGTCTGTTGCTCAGTCTGCGTGCTGTGTCACAGTTTACCCACTGGTTTCATGTCCCTTGCTGCTTACCTTACATCCCTTTAGCCGTTCTACAAAAGACACACATTCTGGATGGGGAAAAACCAGATACACAATGTCTTACATAACAAATGCTTCACTTTTTTGGCCCAGTTTGATTTCACCAGTCTGTGAGGCGTGAACAGGCTTAGTTTCATGAAAAAAAAAACAAAAAAAAACTTTCCCTCTACTACTACAGAATAACATTTAGCAACAAACTGCACTGGGCTGTCAAATATGCTTGGTTGCACATTACGGATGGATTGTTTTGTAATTTTAGTTGAGTCAACATTTAATGACACTGTGGTAGTCAAACTTTTTTGTGGCCTGTTCCCCATTATAAAAAATGTTCCAAGGACCACCTCATAATCCTAACACCTTTGTCCTAACACCTATTTAGCTGGCTTTGTCTTAGTGTCACTTGACTGTGGACTAAATCAATTATTTCTACAACAATATCATTGTATGATACCACTGGCTGGCACAGTGGTGCAGTGGTTAGCACTGTTGCATTGCATTGGTTTAAATCCACCGGCCAGCTCGGGCCTTTCTGTGTGGCGTTTGCATGTTTTCCCTGTGCCTATGTGGGCCCTCTCTTAGTGCTTTAGCTTCCACCTACAGTCCAAAGACATGCTTCTTAGGTTAACTGGTGATTCTAAACTGGGTGTAGGTGTGAATATGTGCATGAATGGTTGTCTGTCTTTATGTGTTAGCGCTGTGATAGGATAGACTAGTGACCTATCCAGGGTGTACGCCACCTCTCGACCTGTGACAAACGAGATAGGTTCCAGCCCCAATTTTGAATCAATTATTTTTCTGCGAAAACGAACCCATTGGAAGACAATATAAAAGGTTTCAATACACCGTAAGTCTTTTGTAGGTTCTTAGGTCGTCTTAGGTTTAGATAACAACACTACTGTAGACAATAAAGTGTGATACCTGGCATTAGAATATATAGCTCTCAGAGTTGAAATTTAATACTGATATTGTTAGGGCCAAGTCATATTTTTATCAAACTAAACTGATTGAGCAAACAGTAATGGGTGTGTGAATGGGCTTTTTTTGGTGTTGTTTTGACATTTTTTGTGACCACTGCACTAACTATGCATGCACCCTTCAGGCAGACTTCAAACAAGTGTAACAGGAGTACCTACACGTCAGCAGTGTCTGCAGTTGTCTTTGTCCACATCTACAACAGAGTATATAGTTAAGGTGTACCATACTGTAAATGAATCAATGAATCACCTCACTTGAATTATTTCAGTGATATTTGTT
This sequence comes from Heterochromis multidens, assembly GCA_015108495.1. Lineage (NCBI taxonomy): Eukaryota > Metazoa > Chordata > Actinopteri > Cichliformes > Cichlidae > Heterochromis > Heterochromis multidens. The sequence goes on from VUQS01068301.1 coordinate 7,709, forward strand.
AGGAACTGAACTAAATCCATGTGTCAGTACATTAGCTGTCTCTTCTATTGCTGTCTGGTACCCATAAACCGTGGCAACATTTTTGTAGAGTTTGGACATTTTTATTTATTTGTTAGCAAATATAATCATTCTCATTACATCAGTTCCCAAGTTTTGCATTTATAAATCTACATTTTCTAAAGTTAAGCATCACTTTTTTTCCAAAAAAACAGAGCTATATATCAGGACAAACTTCTGCTCCTGTTTAATGTTTATATCAAAGACACTATTTCATTATGTGTGTTGAGCCCTAGCATGTTCTGTTCTTTATCAATTGAATTGTTTTGAATTATTCTTATTTGTCCCTTTTTCATACAAACATTTTGTGTCCATTTCACTCAGTTGGTTTCTTGCATTCCTGCACTCTAATATTATTATTATGGTATTGCATTTTTTTGTGTATTCCACTTGCTTGTGGAACACACAAAAAAAACGTAGAGGAAGAGATAGGAAGAAGAAGATGGAGATGGATAGGACATACACCGAAGAAACCAAGAAGACCAGACACCAGACAAGCCCTGACTGGAACCCGCAAGGGAGGAGAAAAAAAGGTCAAAGAATACATGGCGAAGAGAGACCTCCAAAAGGATACCGAGAAGTTGGGATACACCTGGCATCAGATTGAAACAATGGCTCAAGATTGAGCACTTTGGAGGACCCTTGTTGACAGCCTATACCCCAGGAGGGGTGTTACGTAAGTAAGTAACTTGTTTGGCAGTCCCACAGGTAACTTTAGATGCTCAACCATCATTTGGACCTGACCGGACCCATCTGTTATGCTGAAACAAGCAATATGCTCTTTGTTTGCTAAAATGATTTCTTAGAAATACACACAAATGCAACCATCCTGTCTTTTTTCCCCCCACATCTTGCAGATGTTTCTGGAAATTCTGTTTTTGACACACTGCATGTAGCATTCTTTCCGTGAGCTGGAAGATCTGGAATGTCTTTTAGGTGAACATTTTCCACAGGTCTTTCTGCAGTTTGACTCTTCTCTGTGTGATTCTAAATTTCCACAGATGTAAGGTAGATAAACTGCTTGTAGTGTTTAGAATAAAGTGATAACACGTGCCTTACGAGTGCATTACATTACATAATTACGCTATGTTTTATTGGCCAGTATTTTATAAGACGTTGAATACTAAAGCCTGATTGGTTCACCCTGCAATTTACCTGAACAGACTGACTATTGAATTAAAAGTTTAATTTTTTTAGACTTTATGAAAGTTATTTATTAAAGTTTAGTCAGTTGACTAAACAGTTTTTTGACAAAACAAAAATGCGTTCTTCACAGCACTGTCATTCTGTTCTTTGCAGTCAACTGTTTTGCTAGAATTACACCTTTTGCTTCATGGACACCATTCAGAGGTATATAAACTGAATCCTACCGCACTTAATTACACGATCAAGTTGGCTGCATGCAGGTTGCGTCCTTGTGGCATTTCTTCATTCCACCTTTTAAAAGCTTTAATACACCCACCAGCAATAATCATTGACTATTTCTTCAGTAGGGGTGTTCAATGTTCTTTACTTTATGAAAGGCTTTCAGTGCCCCCACTGTACTGCAAGCACAGAGTAACCTCCCTCTCCCATCTCACCCCCTCCTTGCTTCTCTGTGCTTTCTTTGTCCTCCTCCTCCACCCCCCTGTGTGAAAGGACAGGTGCCCTCCATCTCTAAACCAGGACAAGTGCAGCCAGCATCTTGGTCCCTCCTTTGTTCTCCGATCCAAACTCAACTGTGCAGAAGCGACTGAGCATTTTTATAAAAGCCCTCACTGTTTGGAAATTGTTAATCAATAGGAACATTCTGTCAAAAGGTCCTCAGTGCGTGTGTTCATCTGACTTATTGTGTAGTTCTCTCACTTTTTATTGTGAATAAAGCAAACACAGAATGGGATACCATATTCAATAACAAGCTAAATAACAGCTTATTTGTAATCGATGTAATTATACCTTGAATCCTATTTGGTGCCACTTAAAACTATATAACCATTCATTTGTGTTCAAATTCTTTCTACAGCTAAACAGCTTTCGGCTTTTTAGCTCCTGGACAAACAGAGAACTTGGAAAGAACAAAATAGAGCCAAATTTGCTGTGACATAATGGCAAGAATCAATATGACTTTTCCTTCCTAAATGGAAGATAATGGTATCACAATGGAGGCGTGTGGAGCTTGTCTACTCAGCCAGCCCTGATTGATCTGTTACTGCAAGAGTCACTTTGGGACCCGCGAGGTGTCTGGGCACATTAGCGTCACACACATGCATACACACATATGCACACACACACACATAAGCACCGGGTTTCCTTTGAAAACTCATTGTCAGATCTTCTTTCATGCTCATACATCATCATTATATATTACTTAACTGTATATTCCATCCTATCTATTCTAGGATTTAATTTCTTTATTTACCAATTGTCTACCTCTGCTTCAATTTATTTATGATTTCAAAAATCAAAATTCTTTTTGAAGTTCTTTCTGTGTTATTCCTTATTGTCATTTGTATCTAGAGTTCTGTCAAAAGCCTGCATAAAGGTATCCTGCTTATGCATTCTAATACCAACATTTCACATATGAAAGCAATTCTAACTCTAATGTAGCTAAAGATTATAAAAAATGTATAAGGCATGTTTAATATAAGTGCAGTGCTGTGAAAAAGTATTCTGATTTCTTTTTTTCCATATTTGTCACACTTACATGTTTCAGTGTGAAACATGTAAGTGGAGGACTTACATGTTTCACTCCTCCGTGAATCGCTACCTTATCGTGGTGAAGGGGTTTGTGTGTCCCAGGGATCCCAGGGGCTATGTTGTCGGGGGCTTTTGCCCCCTGGTAGGGTCTCCCATGGCAAATTGGTCCTGGGTGAGGGACCAGACAAAGAGCGATTCAGAAGACCCTTATGAGAGTAACAACAA
>VUQS01068304.1:0-12258 GCA_015108495.1 Heterochromis multidens
TTGTTCTTATCTGTATAGAGCCCAGAGTTATATGTCCCTAAATATTTCTCATCTCATCGTCATCTCATGTTGGTGTGCTGCCTGACAGTTTTACATCAGAAATAGTAAAAGCAGCATCATTGTGGTATTTTCAAATCCTATTTCATCAACCTCAGATGCACTACCTTCCTCAAAATGCCTTCTCACAGCACACCAGTTGACAACCACTAGTCCATCATACAGTAAAGCTGAATTCTACTTGATGTTAGTGTTGCTGAGTTTTCAGCTGAAACTGCTATCAATATAATGCTTGGAATAGTTTTTAGGTGCCACTATATGAGTTTACCTTGTGTCACATCTTGTGCATCATTTGGAAAGGGACCTGCTTGCTGCTGCTGTCTCACCTTCTGCAGTGAGATATGGGTCAAGAAAGGAAGCAGACCCACAGAGACTGCTTATGTATAAGGCTCAGAGTGCTACCCCCTGCTGAAGTGTCAACCTTCCCAGCATGCTATGAGCTAAACCTTTCCACTACTTGGTCCCACTAACACTGGGAACCACATCACACTGTGTGGCAGGCAGAGTGTGGACCCAAATGCAGGACTCAGCAAACAGAAGTTAAACTTAAAAAGCAGCTTTATTGCTGGTAACAAACTGAATTAGAAAAATAAAAAAAATAAAAAAATCAAACATGGCAGGTACAAACTGACTGGGAGACTAAAAGCCCTTTCACATGGCAAGCGGTATGCGGTGCGCGTAGCTGGAGCGCATGGCCCAAAATTAGTTTTACGCTGGCCGCTGCGCTCTGCTCGTACGTCTTTTTTTTTTTTGCACCTGCTCTACTTTTATTAGATGCGCCGGCTCCCTGTCATTTCAAAACATGAATCGCTCATCCATAAGGAATAAAGCTTTGACACTATCCCTACTACTGAAGAGAAGAAGGCCAATGGCAATAAAAGAGGTTGTGGGTGTATGAGACACTCAGTTCCATATATGTTAATAGATAATATATTTCCACAACACTGCTCTCTTCCCGAGGTCCCTATATGCACGTAAACATGTGTCATAAAGTTCTTTGAACTCGGATACACACAGAATCTGCTCAGAATCTACCTGATGAGACAAGGGAAGCAAAAATTAATACCACACACGAGAGAGGGGACTTATCAAAATAAGACAGGAAGTAACACACACTGAGACTCAAACTAAGACACCGGAACTTAACAATGGGACAGGGGATAAACAAACAGTCTGGAGACAGACAGACTGGGGAGACAAAAGAATGAACCACCGCGACACTGAAGACATGACACGGAGACGCAACAGAGACAGACTGGACACGAAGGGGAACTAACATAAACAACCAAGAACTATAAATATAGATAACAAAACTACAAGGCTAAACCCAAGACTAATACAGAGCTAGAATATGAAAATCTCTTTATTCCACAAGAAATGAATAACAAGTCCAAACAAACTCAAAATACTGGGTCAAATACCCAGGACCATGACACACACAACTGCAAGAAAGTCTAAAAACAACAATACTGAAATAATTCAATTCAATTTTATTTATATAGCACCAAATCACAACAACAATCACCTCAAGGTGCATTATATTGTAAGGTAAAGACCCTACAATAATAGAAAGAAAACCCCAATAATCAGACGACCCCCTATGAGCAAGCACTTAGCAATGGTAGGAATGAAAAACTTCCTTTTAACAGGAAGAAATCTCCAATAGAACCAGGTTCAGCCACCTGCCGCGATGGTTCGGGGTGAGGGGAGGGAGACAGGACGAAAGACACATTGTGGAAGAGAGCCAGAGTTCAATAATAACTAATGACTAAATATAAAATGGTGTATAAATACATGGAGAGTGAAAAGAGGTGAGTGAAGAAGAAACGCTCAGTGCATCATGGGAAGCCCCTAGCAGCCTAAGCCTATTGCAGTGTAACTAAGGGAGGATTCAGGGTCACTACTACCAGTCTGAATTATAAGCTTTATCAAAAAGGAAAGTTTTAAGCCTAATCTTAAAAGTAGAGAGGGTGTCTGTCTCCTGAATCCAAACTGGGATTAATAACCTCAGTTTTTTTTTCTGAATTTAGAAGTGGAAAATTATAGTTCATCCAGGCCTTTATGTCTTTAAGACATTCCTGCAGTTTAAGAGTGAACACATGAACGACTACATGAAGTTATTAAACTAAGAATTTGAAGTTATTTGCACTTGCTATTGCAGAAGTGTTACTTGCTTTGGAAATCAATTAAAAGTTAATTAATGAAACAGTTATGTCCAAATATACTGAACATGTGAGCAAAAAATACAGAGAACTCATCATATGCAAGTAGCATTAAAAGCTAGAATGAATTAAATGCACTAATATAAATTAAATAGGGACATTATCTGGAATTATAAACAAACAAACAAGGACATTCATGTACAAAAATTATCTGCAGTATGACTAAAAAGTCTAGTCTGAAGGGAAAAAAAAGAAATAGTAAGCATGGCATCTGGTTGGGTAGTCAAAAAGGAAGCTATCACACAGTATTAAAAAAAAATACTGTCATGGCTTGCGGAAATAGCTGGACCCAGGGAGCAGACTAAACAACAAATCATGCAATAAAGAAGTTTATTTACAAGGTTCAACGTGATTAAGAAAACACAGAATCAAGGTGTGGCATATACATGTTTATCTGGCAGTCAGGGAGAGTCTGTAAAAGGGGAGAGGGAGAGTTAGCAGAGGGAGGAGTACTGACAGAGGCAATAACTGAATATAATATATATAATATGACAAAACCTTACTTGAGGTCCGGGGGGGGGGGTACATTGCTAGAGGAGGTTAGTCGGAGGGCTGGCTGGGGATGAGGCTACCAGAATGGCACGGTGGAGAGTGAGCAAGCAGGTGAGGTGAGTATCTGTGAGATGCTGGCTGCAAGGGAGACACTGCAGGCTGGAAGAGTACAGAGGTTTTGGCTGTGATCTGTGAGTTCCACAGAGTGAGACAGGTGAGTTCCTCAGGTGAGTAGTTGGATGTGCACAGGCGGGTGGCTGAGTCAGTGAATGCAGGACTGGGAGAAGACAAGAATCAGAAATTACTAAAAAGTTGAAACAAAGCACAAGGAAAGGCAATTTATCACCATGAAGGTAGTGACAATCTGGTGGAGAATCATAGTCACAGCCAAGCCTAAGTACATAGCCTTCAGATGAGCCACAGGGCGAAGCCAGCCCAGGAGGCATGGCTCCACCTGAAGGTGGGAATGGAACAACACCAGTCCACCCGGCAGGAAAGAAAACAGACAAACTACCCCACCCAGGCTACACCCTGAAAAATACAACACAATCCGAAATCACAGATACACTGTATGGGCTGTATTTTCTTTTTGTAAGACTTGTAACCTGGATAGAAAAGGTATGTCAAAGGAATTATTTTCTTGAAATGAGAGAAATTTATAATCATAACAATGACAATAATAATATAATACAATTCAAATGACAAAAAACAGTGTTTGACAATTTCAAACAAGAAAAAGGTTTAAGGTTATGATTAGGTGCATCATCAGTAGTTATTTCAAAGAATCACAGAAATGTTATTTGTGCATTAAAAACAAATTCTACATGAAATTCATAGTTTATGGCCACATAACTTCAAACATCCTTGACAGGGATGTTGATGGGGACCTATCAGCACACTTTGACATGTCATAGCAGAAAAGCTCAGCTATAAAGAATTACTTTAATGATGACTCTGTTATATTCAGGTGTGCTGGTGACCCAGTCTACACAATAGCAAGGCATCACCTACAGTAAATAGGATGCAGCCATTATAATATTCCCTATTAGCTGCACTTTTTTGACAGGTTAAAATGTCTACTGTGAAAAAAATGAAGATTTTACTCTGGTTAGATGCTATTACACTTTCTCTCCCCGAGAGAGCTTCAGGTGATACATCTCATATGCTCAAAGCAAAATCTACTATATAAAGAAAGAAGTAATTTTTAAGATGGATGGATGGGTGGATGGAAGGCCATGGTCATGTGTCATATAATTTCCCGAGCAGGCAAACCAAACTAATATGATTGGTCCCCATGAGATCCAGATGGGTACATCATGAGTAGGTCTTTGCTGGTTAATCAGGGCTAATGATGGGAATGTTCGTGTGCGTGTTTGCACTAGTGTGTGTTTCACCAATTAAAGTCTCAAGATGGTATTGCTGCACGTAATGTCTGCCATGGGGCTCAATCCAGGCCAAATGTATTTATGTATTTAGTTAATTGAGGATGCAATGAAGAGCTCTGGTCGTCTAATTGATCTGAACAAGAACAAGACCTTTATTAAAGCAGCCTCCAGGGACTTGAGCTCCGATGAGTGTGTAAGTAAGTGTGCGTGAGTGAAAGCGGAAGTTGCACAAAAATCCCTGAATCTTTATTTATGTATGCTAGTGTGTTTTTGTAAATTATAATGCAGGTTCTTTAAGGACAAAACAGTTTCTTGAGCAGTGAAAACTGGAATCTTTGACATACTGTATGTCCCATATGCTGACAGGGCTGTGTGTGATTGCTGTACTTAGATTATTGTTAACCTGGGAAATCTAGGAATTATACCTATCTGCTAACTAAGAACACTAACATGACTCTTGTCATGCCAAGTAGAGCTCAGAACTTCTAACTTTTTCAGCCTAGATCAGCAAAAAAGTAGAAGTACAAAGTGAAAACAAAATATGAAACAAAACATATCTTTCATGTTATAGTCACCTCCAGGGGCCTTTGTCTTTACGACTGGATCAAGGGAGGAAGTCAAATATAGTGTTACGTCAGTGTTACTGCATGCAAGAGTGCTCAGGTCCAAGTGTTGTAAGTGTTATCATCAGGAGGTGTATACAAGGCTACATGCCATTGTTGGTTTACCCCCCCCCCAACATGTGACCTTGAGTATTTGTACATCAAGACATCAAAGGCGTCAACTAAGTACCTGTGAAGCAGACAAGAAAAGAGTATAATAGGAACACCTTTTTGTTAGTGGTCTCCACAGCTTAGAGTTTAGATTTATTTAGTTATTTTATTTTTTGATTTCCTTATTCTTTTAGCCTCCTCTGTGTTCCTTTGATTTATGTTCAGTGTGAATGGTCTTGTCTCTATATTTGGTTGAGTTCTTGTTTCCTGTTTCATTTTGAAAGATATTGTCTCTGACTTTGAGTTTTACTTCTTCCCCCATGATTGTCCTGATTGTCTGCTCCTGTCTACTCTTGTCACATTTCCACTTCCCTGATTACCCAGTGTGAAAAAAAAGCCCTGTCCTTTCGCTTATTCGTTATCATAGTGTCTGTATATGTCTCACTGTGTGCTTCTTATTCTGCCTGTTATTCTGTATGGATTAGGATTTTGTTTGCTTCTGTTTTAAACTTTGTCTACAACCCCGATAACCTTGTCAACCTTGTCTTTTGTTTGTTAAATTTCTCATTTACATCTTAAATCCTCAACTTTTGACTAGCTGGGTAAATTGGAGGTTATCCACATGTAGCGGAAGCCTTTCTTTCACCCTCTGATTATAAAATTTCAGTCATTCAGACCCAAGTGGACCTTTGCTTAGTAATGGATACAGAAAGTAACACTGGCCTTGTAGGGAGCAAGTCAGAGTGGATGGATGGATTCACCAACACTGACTTTATTATGGGAGACTACACTTGTTGCATGTCTATCTTCTTTTTAACAATGAACGATTACTAACCTTGTATTTATTATTGTAACAGACAACAGTGCACCTATTCCAACCTAAGGCTAGTAATTTGTTGGATCAGCCAGAGAGATGCTCTGTTTTGACCTGTTTGTTAGCTGTATTTGATGATCACCAGACCTTTTCATGGAAAAGGAGGAGCCTCAAAAACCCACTTACAGCTAAAAAAGTCTTATTGAATGAATTATTTTATTGTGAAATTTCCTTCTTCATACACTATTTATACAGTGCAACAGAGACTCACTCAGGGTGACTAACATATTTCAAACAGAGTTTCAGTTTTTGAATAAATCCCCTCAGAGCACAGAGTGTGCTGACCAAAACAATATTTATTTGTTATGAATTTATGCATTTATCAGTAAAACTGAAGTTCTTGTAAAAATTTGATGGTTCCATCCTTTTAATGTATGAATTTGCTGGCTTTTATTTCAGTTATTTTTATAATTTATTCGTTGAACTGTTGGTCAGGCAAAACAAGCATTGTGATGGTGTACTATTGAGCTCACACCAATCCTTTAAAGTGGGTGTAAAGAGTTAATGAAAGAATTTGTATTTTCAATTGTTTTTTTTGTTTGTTTCAATAAATTATTATTTATTTATTTATTTAGTCCACCCAGCAGCAGCAAAGCAATGAAGGGTCATTTAATGTCAAATCAACACGGGGCTTCTGCTTGACCGTCTCTGAGTTGCATAAAAATTTAATGGTACAAACTTTGAATATATATAATGATTTCTGTGAAATTTTACCTTCATGTATCAAATACTTTTCAAGATTTATATTTTTTTGTAAAGTGGTCGATTGACTCACTTTCAGGGCTTTTTTCACACATTGAAATCTGAGGGAATGTTTGAACATGAATATCTCAAAAACTATTAAAAATAAATCCTGAAATTTTCACTGGTCTTTCGTAACATCAAAATGAATCAGGATCTGGGATTTGGGACAGATACATCAAAAAATGTCTGCATATTGACTAATTGAAATATCAAAAAAATTCAAGCAGTCCTGTAAAGTCCCATATTTGAACACACACTAATAAAAAAAACTTCACATTGCAAAAAATAACTAGTGACAATTTCTGAATAGCATATAGTTATATTTCACAATAATGCAAAAATAAAAAACAGAATACTTGTAAACATTAAATTCTTAGTCACAGAATGAAGAAAATGCTATTTTCATTTAACTTTCATTATGAATTGAGCAAATATCACAAGCTATACCACAAAAATATCAGTAGATAGTCTAAACTGAATAGAACAAAATTCTGGCGTTTCCAGATGGTACTCTCATTATAACTGACAAAATAATTTTGTTAAATATGTTCAGATTTTTTATTTTCAAGACCTACTATACCTACCTACCTTTTTGAGACTACTGCCCTCGAAGAGTCTTATAATTCAGGTTAAAATATACTAAGAGGCAAAACAAAAGTATAATTAGAGTGCTATCTGGAAACTCCAGAATTTTGTTGTATTTGGATAGAACAAGCCATTTATATTTTTGTTTTTTTGATACAACTTGTCATATTTGTTCAATCCAGCATGAAAGTTGAGTGAAAATAGCATTTTCTTCATTTTCTGGACAAAGAATCTTTTGTTGAAAAGTATTCTACATGCTTTATTTTGCATTATTGTGAAATATAAATATATACCATTCAGAAATTGTGTTTTTTTTTTTATTAGTGTGTGCTCAAACACAGGACTTTGAAGGAGTGCTGGACTTTTTTTTTCATATTTTAACTAGCCAATTATCAGATATTTTCAAATCGAAACTGATTCATTTTGTTGGTAAGAAAGACCAGTGAAAATTTCAGGCTTTTATCTTTAATAGTTTTTGAGATATTCATGTTCAAACATGGCCGCAGATTTCAATGTGTGATAAAATGGCCTGAAAGTGGGTTGACGGACCCTTTTTAAAAATATATATAGCTTGAAAAATATTTGATATATGAAGCTAAAATTTCACAGCATATGTTCAAACTTTGAACCATAAATTTTTATGCAAATTGAAGGTGTTCGAGCAGAAAATGCTCTAAAAATTGACTGATTTGAGATGGAATGACCCTTAAAACAGCAGAATCAGGTGCCCTCGATCAATCACCAACCTTAAACCCAATACTGTGAGTGTTATGGGTTGAGTATGAGTGTGTTGTGGGTTGACATGGGTTTTGTTTTCTTTTTCTTTCCTCTATCTCTTTTTCTACTTTCTCCTCTCAAATATTATCAGGTTAAGATGTTGGGCTGGCCTAGTTTCTGGTCTTTGCCTAAGGGTGGAGATTCTCAGTGTGAGTCAGCCTTGTTTCACCTGTTGGTAATGGAGTCATTAGGAAGCAAGTATAAGAAGGACTGGGGGGGGGCACAGTTTCCTGCCAGACCGTCCCCGTCAATATGGTGACACTTAGGCTGCCTCAGTTTTTAACCTTTTTTTTTAACCTCAGTTTTTAAGATTTTTGAATCTTCACATATACTCACCGTGTTTGTCTGCGCTCCCTGTAGCAACCTACCTGGAAATCCCGTTTGTGATCTATTGGCATGAAGATCAACTTACCAACTGCTTGGTGATGGCTCCTGCAATTCTGTCACCCATTGGGATCCCCTTGACACCCATTTACCAGCACTCAGCCTGCCTACCCTCTCTCCACCTGCTCCTTGGAAATCCACTTGTCGACTCAGGATTCCTCTCACGCTCTGCCACTCCACTTCACCAAGTAAGGTTGAATCTAATTCAATTAACTCACCAACTCACAATACTCGCCTCCTGGATAATAGGCTAATATTTCTTCTCTTTTCTGGCAGAGATCCCATGAACCATTCGGTGTTGAAGTCATTCTTAACCCCTTGTCCACAACTTGATTACAAACCACCCTGTTTTAATAAAGTTCCTTCAACTAAACTTTATTAGCTGAGTCTGCTTAGTGGGTCATGCCAGTACCTAAATATGACATCCTGATCATTCCCTAAACCTTTCCAAGTTGTTTTAGTGCCTAAATTTGAACAGAGTAAAATCTTTGTGCTACATTATGTTCCTATAAGTTCAATTTGATGAGAAGAGAAAAATGCCCTATATGGTCACTCAGCCTGAATAACCTATATGATAATTCAAGTTGACTTGTTATGATGTGACAGGCTAACCAGTGTCTGACTTCAGCTCGGTGCTTGACTTAATAAATATCAGTCAGCCTTTAAGCACATTTTCCCAACACAGTTTGACTGGTTTGGAAGCTAGGGAATACAAAAGTTTTAAATGTTTTACTTTTGAACAACATAGAGTTGTTCTAAAATGGCACACAGCAGTAAATGCTATTATTCGGCTCATTAGGGAGGAAGTTAGGTGTCGTAAACATGTCATTTGCATTACAGCATTAATGCTGTCCATTTTCTAAATTTCATCCGGCAGTGTTGGCCCATTGTCTTCATTTTCAGTTCTGAATGTAGCCTGTATCCTGCTGCAGTAAACTAGGTTTAAACCATCAGGGGAGTTTAGCTGTAATGTATCAGACTAATCTCCTCTGGTTGTCGATGGCAATCCATCACCCAACCCAACTGGGTCCACGGTGAGCCAGGAAGAGAAGAATCTTTCCACATGGGAGATGAAAACCAGTTTGACACAGCACCTATGACGGCATTTCAGATGAGTGCAAAGGCCTGCCATTTGTCTTTAGAGGGATGTCTTGATAATGTCATCTCTACACAAACACCAGTGGGAAGAGAAGTCACTCATATTCTTTTCTTCACTATATTTTTAGAGTTAACAATAATTTATTCCTACTGCTTTCACAAAAATCCCAAGGATTTTTCAGTTATCTTTTCCAGAGATGTGCTGACATGATCGTGCTATATGTTAATTATATACATACAGTAGTATATATGCAGATAAGATGAGGTAATGCATTTCAGGGTTATGATGCTGAACCTTTTTGTTTTCAGTCATTTTCTAACAGCTTTCTTAAAATTGTCACTTTTTCCCCATGAGCTATACACCACATACATGAGTCATCTGTCGCTGTGTATTATGATACAGATCTTGATTTCATTTCATAACATTGTTCTGTCTTTAAAATAAATTTAGAGCAACAAATAGGCATCTATCAAATTTTTTTTGAACACTACTGTTAACAAATAATTAAGCAAAAGTCTTTCCAAAAGTAACCATGTTTTAAACTTCACTTGGACATTTTATATATTTCGTAGTTTAAGCGTCCCTTTCCTTTTTCTAAGCTTAACCTGAAAAAAAAAAGACTGATAGGGTTTTATTTCCATAACTTGCTTACATTTTTTTCTAAGTTTATTGAATCCCTGGATCCTGTTTTCCTTTCACCTCTCTCCATCTTTATTTCAGTCACTCTTGCCTCTGCCTTGGTTTCTATCTCTGTTGCACACTTTCAATCATCATCAATCTTTCTTCTATACTTTTATCTCAGTATCTTTACTCCATCTCTCTCTACCTGCCACATAAACTCCCGAGAGAGATGAGCTAAGGCAGCAGAGAGACCCCAGTGAGTCGCATCAGGCTGCAGGCAGTAATCTGCCATCAGAGTTGTTACTCTGTGGCTTGCTAATTGGATAATGTGGTGCAGAGAAGGCACTCAGCAAGCCAGGGGATTCCCCTCTTCACACCGGCAGGTGGGAGAGTCACGTTGTAGACTCTCACGTAGACAGTCACCGTTTGGACTTAAAAGTGGATTCCACTGATAACTTCATCACATATGTAACCTTTAATGAATGCAGATCGTGTTTCGCATCATTTTGCTTTGCATCTTTTTTCCACATTTGAGTTTCTTATGAGTGTGTTATCATTTATTTCTGATTATTTTGTGCTTATTTTACTCCTGCTTTTCAATTATTCTATTTTCTCATTTCGTCTTTATAGTCATTGTGCATCAGACTGTATAAGTTCTGTCTCTTTGTGATCTGGTTGTGTCTCTTTCTTTTTTTTCTGTTGCTTTGTAGTCATTTTACATCAACTTGTGTTCTTCCTGTATTTTGTTTTCATTGGTTTGTGGTTATTTTGTATCTCTTTGTAGTTGATTTGACTCAGTTTGCAAACAGAGAGTCTGTGCCTGTGACTTGTTAATGTCATGGCTCCCCTTGTCCTCCAGGTGCAGACCTGCCTTCTCTCTCTCTCTCTCTTGTTGCTATCTTTCCTCTGTGTGAATGTAGGCGTGGATGTCACTAATCAATCTTTTGAAATGGCAGGTGTGGTCTCAGGAAGTCCAGCAGGCATACCTGCTCTCCATCTTCAATCAGTGCTGTACTTAAACCTGGATTCCACCATCACTCTTTGCTAGATTGTTGTGCTGCAATTTAAACTTGTATCTTTGCTGAGGCCAAACAAATTTTGATATTAGACAAAGATAACCTGAGTAAATACAGTTAATCATGAATTAACTTTGAATTATATTATGAAATTAAAAAGCTACACATAATGCCATGATCTTAACAAACTTAAGAAGACATAAGGAAACAAAGTCATTGACATCTATCAGTCTGGAAAGCATTACAAAGCCATTTCTAAGACTTTGGGACGCCAGTAAACCACGCTGAGAGCCATTATCCACAAATGGTGAAAACTTGGAACAGTGGTGGACCTTCCCAGGAGTGGCCGGCCTACCAAAATTACTCCAAGAGCGCATTGACGACTCATCCAGGAGGTCACAAACCCAGAAAAACAAAGAGCTGCAGGCCTCACTTGCCTCAATAAAAGAGGCAAGAACTGCACCCATGGGAGAGCTGCTGACCAAAAAGAACACACAGGTTCATCTCACATTTGGTGTTATAGCACAGGCTGCTTGTGACTGCTTTAATTTACTTGCTTGCTCAGGTATCATGAGTTCTGTACTTACCTGTCTGTCTCCTCCTTCCTTGTAGGAATCCTGTTGGAAACCCTGCTAATACTGACCTGAAAACCTGCCTGTCCAACTCTCACCCCATCACCCAACTCTACTCGCCTGCACTAAAGCTCTGAGTACTGCCCTGGAGAAATGGAAGAGAAGCTCTGATTTCTGTTAGATTACTTGAAAACACTTACCTGATCAAAGTTTCAGCTGTTACACTTGCCTGTGACGATTTCATTAAAACGAACAGTTATGTCTATAACTTCTGTTCCCTGAAGGAGAGGAACGAGGTACAACACATGTAGTATGGGATATCACGCCCCCGCGTATCCTGGCTGAAGACACCTCTATTCACGCCTTTAAGGCAGATGACCTGTGATGACGCATGCGTGGCCCTGCCTGCACATATCCCCCGTCATCACGGTCCTCCCTCAGTTCAATAGCCGCTCTTCACCGAGCCAAACTGCGTGGTGGGGCAACCTTGTGTTGTACCTCGTTCCTCTCCTTCAGGGAACAGAAGTTATAGACATAACTGTTCGTTCCCTTTCAGTCAATTCACTCGGTACAACACATGTAGTATGGGACATATATACACGCCCCACAGAGCAGCCACCGAACTAGAGTTGGATGACCAGCACCTTAGTGCATGGTAGACCCAGCAGAAAGGACAGAATGAGCCACCGAAGGGGCTGTAACGTCCAAACAATAGAA
>VUQS01068307.1:0-18397 GCA_015108495.1 Heterochromis multidens
AAAAAAAAGAAAAAAATTGAAAAAAAAAAAAAAAAAACACATCTTCTTAGTAATTCAGAAAAACTAAATGTGGTCACAGCTGTGGGTTGAGGTATTAAAAAAGTCAAGGTTAATCCTATATATAGCATTAGAAGACACCAAAAAACTGCACTTCACAAAAAGCAGCATGTATATACACACACACACATATATACACACACTCACTCACACACACATTTGGTCTGCCTGTTTTTTCTTGTCAGTGGTCCAAAAGCACTGGACAAACAATCCAGCTCAAATATTTGGCCGTCCTTCCTCTGTTTCCCTGCAGTTGTAACTTAGCCGGTCTGACTCAGGCCTGAAGCCATCTGTAGCTCTCTGATAAGCTGCTGAACAAGAGCTGCCATCTCTGTGGAGTCTATCTCCAAACTCTGACTGCACCCTCACACAAAGACAGGCCGGATACTGATAAACCATAAAAGGGTTGAATTTCATTATCTCATCCTCATTTCGACACATGAACTAAATATATTTTTCCTTTGCTGTCACTGATGATACACTGATGAGGTTTCAGGCTGACAAATACTTTAGCCATGAATACAGCATGCCTGCAGTGTCTGGGATCCATTAAATGGAGGTAATATCACACACGAGCCTTATTATGGACAAACTTTGGTGATTCCTACACTTTTCAGTGGCTGAGAAATTTGTTTTTTGGCTTAAATCCAGTGAATTTTGGTACACACATTCTTGTCCCCATAGGAAAAGATTTTGATAGCAATCCTCTCTCTTTTAATTTCTTGCCACCATTCCCATGAGCCTTAGTTTGTGTTCAAAGCTAATCAGCCAGTGCTAAACTAGGAGTGTACACATAAAAACACTTAAACCTACTGAACATCAGTACATTAGCAGTGCCACATTATTGTTTCACTTAAGAGCAGGCTCTTTACTCTGAAAAGTAAAGGCCTGAGCTGATGAAATAATGCAATATTTCATAAGAAAAAACAAGGAGGATACAGATGAATTGAATTATGAGGTAGACTGTTATGCTGCTACTTCTGGCTGAAGCCATCAGAACCTTGTGTCCTCCTTCAAGATAATTTCATAAGGATAATATAGTATCTGAACCTCCTCAGGCAATTTTAATTCTCCATGCACTTTGGGGGGGACTGGATCTGCACTTCCAGCTGTGCAACCTTGCATTGCATAATGATAATTAAATGATCTTGAATCTTGAAAATCGATGCTCTAAATGGTGCAGAGAGTGCAGGTGGATCTGTTAGAAGGTAGACTTCTTTAATAAACAACATTGAGCTCTTTTCACCTTCACATAAAAATAATCAAATCCATGTTAAACAGAATTACACAACCTTGTTTGAATTTCTAACACAAATGTGTCCTGTGAGCTCATTTTCTCCTACCTCTATCATATCAATGAGGTTGTAGAAATACTGTGTTTTGTCGATGGTCAGTTTGTTGTCCTGATAAATCACCCTGTAGTGAATGACCTCTCCAGAGACGCTAACACACAGGACGTAGTCACCGGGATGGCGGATACTCTCTCGCACTAGGAACAGGCCATCCTCAGCCGGCTGTAGCTTAGACACCGCCTCTGAACCAGAGATCTTTCCATGAAACCAGCTGATGGAAGACAATGCATGTTGAGTCACATAAACATACACGTCAAACTAATCTTTCTTTGTAAACAACGTCAAATGTGACATTTTTAAATCGCTCAACAGGCAGGAAGTGGTTACACATATTTATCAAACATTCAACTCTTAACATCTATGAAAAGGGAACTTTGTGTGAATAATCCCAGGGCAGTGTTTGTTTGCATGTGTATGCCATGTGATCACAAGTTATATTTTAAAGGTTGACCATAATAGAAACTAGTTAAAGAGACAAGCATGTCTGCATGTACACTCACAGTGCATGTGATCGCTGTGAAAACATGGGGGAAACACACTCACATGAGCCCACAATAATTTCACGTGAGAGACAAACAAGGAGACTTACGGCATGAGGCTGAGGCTGGGGTTGACTCGTAGAGCCACTCTTTCACGCACATTGGTGGCGTTAATGAGTCCTTCTTCTCCTGTGGTGTTGTGTCTGGCCTTGTAATATCCCTTCTTCTAGAAAAGAGCAAAGTCTGCTTATATCAGTTTAAGTCTCTTATTGCCTCCAAACAAATACCCTCTAAAGCTCTGCAGCTTTTCTAAAATATGATGATGAGTGACAGTACCGTGCTTGTGTCAATAATCGTGAGGATGTCTCCTTTGTGGTACAACAGTTCTCCAGGTTTGGGTTTCTTGTGATCCCCCTTAGCTACATACTGAGTACCAGCAGCCCAACTCATCTGAGGAGGTAAAGGAAAAATATGACAAGGGCATTGACCCATGGTTGTGTGGATGCACGGAGTCATATTTTGGCTATATTACATCAAACATTTTTTCTTGCCATTTACTGGTTTAGGAGTCCTACATGTCATGTTATGTTTTTATTTGTTATGTATCATAGTAAACTGATGCTTTTTGGGGTTGTTGGGACTATTGGCATGAAAACAAGGCATTTGAAGAAATGTCAGAAAACATTTTTCACCTTCATCGGCCATCTTATAGACAAGCACATTGACTAATGTAGAAACTATTTCACAGATAAATCTGTAATTACAAAAAAAATTAGCCGCAGTCTTAAATTCAGTGTTTTGAACCATATGCACGTTACTAATTTTATTCTAATCAACCTGTATGGTCTCCAAATAAAATACACCAACAAAAAGAGAACTGCCTTTCACGTAGTAAAATTTTGATGGCAAGAAGAAAGAACTTTTTAAAGTTCAGATTCAAAAGGATTTGGGGAGCAAATAACTTTACAGGCAAAAAAAAAAATGTTGGAACACCATGAAATGATTAACTGATTTCACTTTTTTTGCCTTATACTTTTAAACCTTTTTATACCTTATTTAAATTACCATATAAATATAATAATTAGCCTGCTGTTTAAGCTCTCAGATTTTTTTCTAATTTTTGTGATATATGAACATTTTTGGTAACATTTCATTTTAAGGCAGATAAAAAAAAAAAAATCACGAGTTAATGTATTAAGCAGCATTAAAACGTATCTACTGTCAGGAACATACATGAATTAACAGTATATCACGGATGTCTTACTGCGTGAGCAATGCAGCCATTATTGTACTTCAATCATTGTGATTCTGTACTTATTTATGGTGTCTTTAGAGTCAAGTCTGTAGCTCGTGGGAAGAGCAACAATCTGAACAGGGACAAGATGGAAATATTTGTTGTTTTTTTTTCGCTGAAACTGACTCTGAGAAAGTGTCTCATGCATTCATATCAACCAGGTCAGACTACTGTGACGCTCCATTTGCAGGATTATGCAAATCACCAGGACGACGACTTCTGCTTGTCCAGATTTCTTACACATACACGGAAATTTGAACATATTACCCCAGTACCGAAGTCACTTCATTGGCTCCCAGTTCAAAACAGAATTATCTTTAAAATCCTTGTTGTTTCATAAAGCTCTCAATGGTTTGCCCCCCCCCGTACATCTCTAAATTGCTCAGTGTCTCTAACCCAGTCAGACCTCTCATGTCATCAGGTGCAGATCTTTAAACTGTTCACAGAATTAGATCCAAGTGTGCTGAGGGTGCTTTCGGTTTTTTGGAACAAGCTGCCTGCAGACCTGAGGTCGGTTACATCTGTGTCTACATTAAAAAACAGACTCAACCCCTTTTTATTCTCACAGGCTTACAGGTAATAACTGTGTGTTTTAGCGTGTTTTCTATTTCTTTGTAAAGTTTAGTTTTTATTGCTTAAAGACATTGTAGACCTACATAGTTTGTGTTTTTATCTTTTATGGTAAGCACATTGAGTTTAAGTGTAATTAAATGTGCCATATAAATAAAATTGACACTGCGGTGTAAATTTGAATGTTCCTGGTAGTTCGAGGTTTTTCTTTAATAATTAATACTTATTTTAAGTATTAAGTCATCACAATTCATGTACCGTTACATTAGTGTTAGCCTACAATCTGAACTACTTCAGCAGCTGCACACATCTGCAGTACGTACCTTTGCCATCAGCAGGGCTGGCTGGATAATTCTTAGAACACCTGGCCAAGAGAAAATAATGTCTCTGAACAACCAGAAAACACAAAGCGCGACATCTGTCCTATAATAAAACACACACAAATGTAGTATAAATCAAAACTGCTATGGGACAAGGTTGCTCCTGTCGCAGAAAGTAAAAGCCAGAAGATGAACACCCAGACAGCTCGGTCCGTCTGGGTCCTCGTCGACATAAATGTTTCAGTACCTGCGGCTCTTTGGGAAGATACCGAGCCTCTCTCCTCTGGACAGCCGAGAGAAAACACCAGCACGACGACGACGACGACGACGACTTCAAATCTCCTTATCAAGTACTCTGTGTGACTCATTCTCTGTCGAATTTAGTCATTGTTTGCAACAAGCCAGTTAAGACGCTTCTCTTCATTATTCATACCTCAGAGGCGTGGAGCGCCCGCGGTGCTGCGCGCTGATCTCTGAACCACTTCCTCAATATTTAGAAAAGTGCAGTTTGAGGCGACGTGAGAAGTGACGCTCTTGGACCGTTTATTGCATCACAGTTTTTCTTTACAACACGGGGGAAAAAAAACAAAACAAAACAAACAAACAAAAAAAAACAAACACTGGAGACCCAATGGCTTAAAAGTGTTTTTGTTTTGATTTTTTATTTTATTTTTAATATCCCCCCCCCCAACTTTAGGCAACACTACAAAGACATTCAAATAATAGGACAGAAAGGTTCACACTTCCCGTTTAAACGATACAAAACAGACCGCAGCATCCTTCCGAAATAAAATAAGCAATACTCGTATATGATGATGCTCTTGGTAAATGAAGATAAAACTAAAAATGCACATCAACTCTCAAGACAGAGTTGCGTAAATGTCCGCTCCTTGTCCTGTATCTCTGTGAATTAACCCTCATTAGGATTCTAACCAGACAAAACACAACCCATAAATGTTCCTATTAATCACTTACTCATCTGTAATACACAACATGATGCAGGCACAAGGAAGAAAGTCAAAAGGACTATAACAATGTAATCATTACAGTAAGTATTCAGTCTTATTTTCTCTTTTCTTCTAACCATACTCAGGAAGAAAAAAAGATTGCTAGGTATATTATTTAAATTATACAATTATGGCTGCATACATTTTCAGTTCTCAAGTGCTTCAGTCCCTCAGCATGCTACTGAACTGCGCAACAGAAGATTTCTCACTTCAGAGGCAGATTAAGTATCAACAGAGAGTCACGTTTTGTTATTTTAGACTTGTTTTGATGGTGAGGGGGCTTTTTTATGGTGTGTCCTCTTAAAGCAAACATCACAGTACTGTATGCATATAGCTCCGAACAGTCACTCTTCTCTGATCTCCCTCACAGTTTCAAAGCCTCCTGCCCCGCTTTTTGTTTTTCTTTTAACAATCTGAGAAATATGTTTCAGCAGCAAATATTCTGCACCAGTGTTAATTCAAGAGTGGGATGATAAAACTGAACTGGCCCAAGAGCAGCAGCGTTCAGCTTTTTCTTCACGGAGAAAAGCTGCAAATAAAGCTTAAGGTGCTGATGTTTAAACTGCACTGGAGGCTTTAACATCATAGAAAACAACACAACTGCACAAAATAGTGGTGGTTCATCTACTGTGAATAGAAGGAGGGAAGGGGTGGTCAGTAGTTAAGTGTGCCGCTTTTACTGAAATGGAATGATTCAATCAGTAATTTTCATGTTTTTCACAAAGCTGATTTACGCCGCACACTGATATCAGAAGGAATTGCTATCAATCTTCAGTCCCTTACCTCTTTCCGAAGCTTTCCCCCCCATAATTTAAGGGTAGATGTGTAACATGTAGAGTCAAAGTTATATTCGTACGTGTATAGCTGCGTGTTAAGATTGTTTTCGAGATAAGAAAAGTTTAATGTGACATTCTACCAGTCTCTAAACTAGCAAATGCCTCTACTCCAGAGGCAGAGGTCAAGCACTCGCCGCTTCTTCCTTCTTGTCTTTTTTGCCCTCCCCCTCGCCTTCACCCGTCTCACTGACGTCCCGTCGACGTTTGCGGTTGCGAGCGCTGGCCTTGGATGCCGGCAGGGACTCCATGCCAAGGACCTTGTGGATCTGACGGAAAGCGAGTAACCGCAGAGCATGCTGGGAGCAGAGAGAATACAAAAGAGAAAATGTGGCGCTTGTAGAGCTTGTTAGTGACTATGATGGATTCAGATGTACAATAAACGCTGTGTGGGTACCTGTGCACTGGCAGTTATGTCCTCTCTTGCTTGAAGCGCCATGCTTTCCAAAGCATCTGTTGGCTCCTTCTCACAGGGGTCCATTAAACCTGGTCCATCTGAGTGAATGGAGGAGAAAAAGAGTTAATCACTATTTTGTAGCAGCTCAAAGGGAGGCACGGTGGATAAAAGCTGATAAAAGTTCTGTACTTGTCATTCATCAACTGTTTTCCTTAGCATGTAAATATTTGTGTGACCTGGCAGCAAGATGCCGGTGGAGATGCACTCCAGGACTCTGCGCATGGCCTCCCCTGGGCTGAGTGGGCCTGTGGCACTGCTGATCACCTTCTCCACCAGCAGCTCCATCGCCTGAAGGAAGAAACACAGTGAAATGGAAGAAGACATCATATATTACATATATAACGTTGTATATCATCTACCTGTCCATAAAACATCAATTAGGATATTTGCTGTACTTAAACTATCACCTCACGTAAGCTGTGGATACAGTCTCATTGAGCTCTGACTGAGTTATGAAGGCTTGCTAGTATACTGCTTATAATGTTTTCTCATAGATGGACCCAGCAGGGGTAGATGTACAAGAGAAAGGGAAGGCAGAAACCTCATCAATAGTTGGCTTCAAAAGGGAAAACACAATAAATGAAGCTACTTACCCAACAGGGCATTTTCCCCCAGGTGGGAACCCGCTGACATAAATCTCTCAGCACCCGAATGACAATCACACAAGACTGCAGACCGTTGGCACGAGCCTTCGAAAATGAAGAGGAAAAAAAAGTGTATGTAGTCATGTTCAAAAGAAAATACAAGGTTTTATGTATGAGGACATAATAAAAAAATCATCTGGTCTTTACCAGGCTTCTAAATTATTTAAATACAACCTGAGATGAACAACAACATGTCATATGGCACAGTGTCATTACTTATTTAACAAAAACTAAGAAGCAGTGTGTGGAAAACTAAAAGCTTGCAGAAACACATTTAGCAGCAATAAATGGAAGCAATGGTTTTCTGCATGACTTTATCAGTCTCTCATACTGTTGTGAGGGAATTTTGGCCCACTCTTTTATTAAAACATTGCTTCAGCTCACTGAGGGCCATTGCAGCACCTTGATTCTTCTCTTTTTCAGTCATTCTGTTGTAGATTTGCTGCTGTGCTTGGGATCACTGTCCTGTTACATGACCCAATTTTGGCCAAGCTTTAGCTGTTGGACAGATGACCTCACATTAGACTCTAGAAAACTTTGGAATACAGAGGAGTTCATGGGTGACTCGATGACTGCAAGGTGCACAGGTCCTGTGGCTGCAAAACAAGCCCAAATCATCACCGTTCCACCACCGTGCTGACAGTTAGTATCAGGTGTTTGTGCTAATATGCTGATATGCCACTTTGGTCTGTCTAAAGGACATTGTTCCAGAAGTCTTTTTAAATAAAATTGAATTGAAAAACTGCACGCTCTATTTGTTTTACTTTTCTTTAAATGGCTAGAGTTGCTGTATTAATAAGAAAAAAGATCAGAGCTACCAGACTTTGCTGCTACCAGTTGAATCACATGTTCTAGAATGAGGGAAGGATGGGACTTTTGCCCCAAGATATGTTTTGCCAAACCAACAAAATTTCTCATGACAAGGTTATCTGGTTATACAGAATTACTTCAGAAAACAACTGTGATGAAACAGAAACTAAAAAAACAACACTCATCACTGCAGAGGAACAATGTAGAACAATACGAAGCTCCCTGAGAAGTAATGAAACAGCAGTAAAAATCAGAGTGATGAGCGAGAGAGCTGGCAGGATCCTCCTCTTACCAGAAACCACTGGTTAAACAAAATCTTATTGTCTGTTTTTACCAGCATTTTTATAAAAAATTCTGTAGAGATTTGAACATGTCACAAGAGGTGCACAGCTATAATCTGTCTGCGTAGGTCATGGTAGTCTTGAGCGCTTGAGAGAGAGAAAAAAAAAAAAGCCAATTCAACCACCAGTCACACCTCAATTCATGTGACCTCAAAAGCTCACATGATGGCAGCGTAGCACAATGTCTCACAAAGGATTCACACCTTGACCCCTGCGGCTGGTAATGACCCACATCTTGTTTCACACCCTGGCTCACGTGACAACTCACGATTAACTGTGGGTCATGACCCTCAGCACCACCTCTGAAGGGACAACTCCACTAGGGGTCAAATATCTGGGACTTTCCATCAGTTGTTTGAGAACTAAAGAAGCCTCTTGGATGAGAGGCGAAATGTCTTCATGAATCAAAAAAAGAACTCCAAGCTGCCTCAATTTCAAACACTCGAGACCACAGCCATAATCACTAAAAGCTGCTTTACATTTAATTGTCCCAGTATCAGGTCACTGCTATGTTTGCAAATAAAAGCTCGAGCTAGCTGTGATGCATCTATACCTGAAACCATTTGGCATGGCGTAGAGCAGCTAGGTATTCCAGACATTTCTTCTTATTCAGGAGATCAGGAGGATCCTTCTCAGCCACACCTGTAGGAGATAACATGTCCTGACTCATGATTTACAGTCAAACTAGTGCAAACCCCACATACTGACTGCACTAGCTAAGTGTAGGTGTCGTAACTCTTGACGTACTGCTGAGATTATCACTGGAAGTTTGTGTTTAACTCATGAGAGAAAACATTTCCATCAATCCTTAAATTCTCAGTATTGAATTTATTAGGTGAAAAAATAATGAGGGGAAAATATGAATGAGAAGGGAAGCGTCAAATAAGATTATAGGCACGTAAAATATGAGGAAATCCAGAGCACTGAGAGAGAACAGTTGTGCCATTTAAAAAAAAAAAAAAAAAAAGATGATTAATTCACATTGTGTTTAATACTGACTTGCAGTACTGTCATGGCCTGAGTACTCCTGTCTTTAGAAAATTTGTTTTAAGGCTCTGATTGACCAAATAAAATGATTGAACTTTGTGTATGTGGGATTTAAAGAAAACTGTACGTAATTCTATCCCATGAATCATACCAAAGCCTGGTTTTCCTGATACTGTACATACACTCATGCCACTTTATTAGGTATACCTCCCTAATACTAGGTTGGACCCCCTTTTGCCTTCAGAACAGCCTTAGTTCTTCATGTTATAGATTCAAGAAAGTTCTGGAAACATTCCTCAGAGATTTTGGTCCATCTTGATGTGATAGCATCACACAGTTGCTGCAGATTTGTCAGCTCATCCATGATTTCAATCTCCCGTTCCACCACATCCCAAAGGTGCTCTATTAGATTGAGATCTGGTGTCTGTGGAGGCCATTTGAGTACACTGAACTCCCGGTTTGAGATGATTTGAGCTTTTGGCGCATTGTCCTTCTGGAAGCAGCCATCAGAAGATGGACTCACTGTGGTCATAAAGGGACATGGACATGGTCAGCAACAATACTCAGGTAGGCTGTGGTGTTTAAACAATGCTCCAATGATACTAAGGGGCCCAAAGTGTGCCAAGAAAATATACCACACCTTATTACACCACCACCAGCCTGAACTGCTGATGCAAGGCAGGATGGATCCATGTTTTCATGATGTTTACACTAAATTCTGACCCTACCATCCGAAAGCTGCAGCAGACATTGGGTCTCCTCAGACCAAGCAATGTTTTTACAATTTTCTGTCTGAGCCCATGTGAATCGTTCTTAGTTGACAGGCGTGCCACCTGATGGGGTGTTCTGCTGCTGTAGCCCATCTGCTTCAAGGTTTCACATGTTGTGCGTTCAGAGATTCTCTTCTGCATACCTTGGCTGGTATTGTGGTAAGTGTTATTTTTTTAGTTACTGTTGCCTTGATGGTTGTGTGGAAAAATCCCAGTAGATCAGCAGTTTCTGAAACACTCAGACCAGCCCATCTGGCACCAACGACCAGATGGGCTGGTCAAAGTCACTTTAATCCTCTTTCTTCCCCATTCTGATGCTCAGTTTGAACTTCAGCAGGTCATCTTAACCATGTCTACATGCCTAAATGCACTGAGTTGCTGCCATATGATTGGCTGATCAGATATTTCTGTTAATGAGCAGTTGAACTGGTGTACCTAATGAAGTGGCCAGTGAGTGTAATACCATCTCACTATAATGATCAGAAACATCTAAAAACAAAGGTTGTTCTTCAGGTCCTGATCAGGCCGCTGAGTTGATTCATAAAAAAAAATATGTTATTATTTAGTAAGTAGTCTGTTTAAGCTGTTCACATTAAGTCCCCCCACCCACCCAGAAAAGGTGGTGAGGGAAACTAGCACAACGTGAAAAATGGTAAAATCCAGTCAAAGGGCAGCCCACACCCACCAGTAAACACTGGACTTTTATAGGTTTTCCATGATGGACTCAAAACTGTGACTGCTGGATTTCCTCTTCTTTTGCTTTTGATGTTGCATGTGAAGCTGACTAACAGAAAATAACTAAAAAAATGTCTGATCATAACTTTTTGAACTTTGTAACTCAAACGTGGGTTTGGAAAGTTTATCATTCTATAATAAATGTCTTAAATTTGGTTCTGCATTGCATGCTTTCTATTAATCTGCTCTAATTGTCTTTAAAGTTAACTAATCATGCAGACAGGGACAAGAACAAGGACTGTTATTTCCCCTCATACCTCAGTATTTTAGGACAATATCAACATCAAAGAGCAAAGAAAACAAAAGCAGAGTCAGATCTTTAAAAACAAGACAAATGCCAAGATTAACTTGATTAGTGGTATTGAAATGGGAGAGAATAAAGTAATGTTTGTTTACAAAATGTAGCTTGAGTCTGTGGTAGATTTAGATCATGAAATTGCCAGAAAAAGAAAGAAAAATGGAAAACAAATTGTGGAGAGAGTTTGAGGACACATTTTTAAGACTGGCCACCTAAAAATGACACATGGCGGACTTCTCCAGAACACTCCAGATGTGGTTACTGATGACAATAATGAAGTAATATTGGGGCTTTCCACACTTCCATGTTCACTAGAACTGTAGCAACAACAAAGGAGATTAGCTTTCTTACAGGGGAAATGCATAACATAAACAAAACAACCTTTTTTTGAAGTCTACACTAGCATACCACCTTGAAAGAGAGACCCACATTTATCACAGCTCTCAAGAGTGGGAGCTTAGCGTCAGTTCAGCCCCTCTGATGACAGTGAACAGGAGGGTGTTCCTTCTCTGAAAAGCTTAATAAACATGGGTGAACTCTGCTTTTCTTTTTCTCTTCTCAGTGGTATGTGTACTCCAGTGTGGTCTTCAGACGAGCCTTTGGCTTGCCTAGGTCTGCTGATACAGAATCGAGGGAACTGATCAACAAACCCAAACAAAATTAAAAAAAAAAAAACAAAAGACAACGGCTACAGAAAACATCTCTAACATGTTTTCCAAATGGGAAAAAACACATTAAAATGCTGACAATTATTGGAGCAGGTGGAGGAGTGTTTGCAACACAATGATCTTGTAAAATGTCATCATTGTAGGGTGGGGGAAATGATGGCAATGGTTCACTAATGTCACCTTAATATTCTTTAATACTGATCATTGTGAGGCGATAAAAGGACACTCCAACACCGTATCATCGATAATGCCACATAATGATGCAAGGATGAGAGGCGAGGGAATGGGAAGCCGCTGGACCTCAAAATCCCCTCAGAGATATCATCGCAAAAATGCAGCGAGAAGCAAAACTTAATCTGTGTATAAATGAGGATATTTGTAAAAATTAATTTGAATCATTTTCATCCTTGGGCATTATCTGGACACTGATCATCTATCATTATAGGTCCCTAAAGGTTTTATCTGAGCATGTGTTCACAGAATAAACACACACCCCAGTGGCACAGAAAGGTCGGAGAGCCCGGCTTTTGGTTCCCATGTTGTGGAAAAGAAATAAAGAAGTTGGGGGCTACTGTAGCTGCAAAAAAAATGGGGGGAAATGAAAGGAGTGGGACAAATGAATGTGTGATTTAATTTTTTTTTCAGGCGCTACAAAAAAACAGAAATATTGACTGTGGGCTTAGTTAGAAGTCCCACGTGAATTCTTATGTAATTTTAAAGCCTAAAAATTTAGGCTGCTATTGGGTGGAAAAGGTAGAAAAAGGGGATATCTATATATAAGTGTATTACACACACAGCCAGCATTTGGTTGTTTGGTACTGAAAGCTTTGGCTTCTCTAACCTTTCTCAGCCGCTTTTCCTCCTGCCTGCTTGTCCTTCTCAGCAGCAGGGTCCTCCCTCATCAGCGGCGAGGTGAGAGATATGGTCACCTGCATTTTGGGCTCCTTGCTTGAAAATATCACGATGTTCGCCTCCTCGGGGTGAGCCTGCACCTCATACTGATCTTCAGAAAAAGTCTGCCGGTTAAAAGGACACTTGGGATTACTCACTACAGAGGAGAAGTGGTGTAGGGGCAATGAGTAGCCTTATTTGGCAATAAAACAGGGAAATACTGAAATATTTTTAACTTGACTTCTTCTTTTTTTTCCCCCTTCAAGACAATTAGGATTTAATTTCCTTATTTAAAAAGCTCAATAGTTGTTCATCAACAATATCTTTGTAGTCATAATATTTATTAAAGGAAAGGGTCTGCTAAAGAAGAAAAGTCCCATCTCACTCTGTAGGATTCAGGTGTCATAACCAGGCAGTAAGTCTAAAGATCAGTGAAAAGCACCTTTAAACATGAAACACTCATTGCAGCTTCAGCAGGAGGGAGAAATGGTGAATAATTACAACACATCACAGCCTTTGTTTCCTCTGTCTTGTGAACCTTACTCTGAAAGCAGCAACAATTTAAAAATGCACACTGTTTTGTTTTCCCCTCAGCATCTGGCATTTTAGCCAGCCCATGAACATGGAAAAATCTCACCCAAAGCCACAATCCACACAGTATTCCCACAATGAATTTGAAACAACAATGAATTGAAATAAGCCCGAGTAGAAAAATTAGCTTTACTGTGTTTCAGGGATTGTCGATATTTAACTGAATATAACATTCAGCTTTTAATTCTCACTGTGAAGACATTTTAAATTTTGTACAGTCATGATAGAAAAGAAAGTACACCCTCTTTAAATTCTAAGGTTTCCCATATCAAGACTTAATAAA
The DNA here is from genome assembly GCA_015108495.1 of Heterochromis multidens. Taxonomy (NCBI): domain Eukaryota; kingdom Metazoa; phylum Chordata; class Actinopteri; order Cichliformes; family Cichlidae; genus Heterochromis; species Heterochromis multidens. The sequence continues at coordinate 13,388 of VUQS01068307.1, forward strand.
AGAAATCTGGTCCTTAGCAGGTCTTAAACTGATTTAAATACAATCTCAGATGAACATGACATATCGCACCGTGTTATTATTTATTTAACAAAAATTAAGCCAAAATGCAGAGCAGTGTGTGAAAAACTTAATACACCCTTGCTGCTTTCATAGGAATTAAGAGGCCAAGTAGTAGCCAGATGCTGCTGATCAAATGCACTTGATTAATTGATCTCTATAAAAAATTCAGCCTCCACAGGCCTCAATTAGCATGTGAAATGTTAAAGTTCATGACAGGATAATTATAAAAGATTAAACAAGTACAGCTTGTTTGGAAGGGCTGCCAAGAGAAAGCCTCTTCTCTCTAAAATAAACACAGCAGACATCTGGCCACAATGTACAGCGCCACATTTGGAGAAACCAAACACAGCAGATCAGCACAAGCACATCATACTAACTGTCAAACACAGTGGTGGAGGGGTGATGATTTGGTCTTGTTTTGCAGCCACAGGACCTTGCAGTCACTGAGTCGACCATGAACTTCTTTTTATACCAAAGTATTCTAGAGTCAAATGTGAAGCTGTGTGACAGTCAAAGCTTGGCCAAAATTGGGGTCATGCAACAGGACAATGATCCCAGGCACAGCAGCAAGTCTACAACAGAATGGCTGAAAAAGAAAAAAATCAAGGTGCTGCAATGACCCAGTCAAAGTCCAGACATTAACCCAACTGAAATGCCGTGGGACCTTAAGAGAGCTGTTCATAAATGACTGTCTGCAAACCTCAATGAACTGAAACACTGCTGTGAAGAAGAGTGGACCAAAATTTCTCCACAATGACATAAGACATTGAAAAAGTCATAAAGAAAACAATTACTTCAAGATACTGCTGCTAAAAGTCATTCTACAAGTTACTGAATCATAGGGTGTTTTCCACACACTGCTTCTGCATTTTGGCTTAGTTAAACAGATGACGACACAATTTAATATATAATGTTTTGTTATTCATCTGAGGTCGTTTTTACTTGCTAAGGCCAGATTTTTTATTATGTCCTGATAAGTAAAACCGTGGAATATTTAACATGACTGTATGTGTGGACGACAAACTGCTCTTATTTCTGGCTGTGGGCAACAAGTGTACATGCTCACTGATACACAATTAACTTCTCTAGTGTACCAGAAAACCCAATTGTAATACTACTGCAGCGGGATTTTTGTGGTTTGGTATTCTGGTTGCTAAAACCTTGTTTCCTCTTGTATAACAAAAGTATTACAAGCGAAAACTTCTGGTTTTCAGTCTTTCTGTTACACAACCATGAAACCTTCCCATCCCTCCGTGTCCAGGCCTTATGACAAGTCATAAGTCAGTAGATGACAAACAGTGATTTCTTCTTTGTAAATATCTACAGTGCCGGATAACACGATTGCATAATGAAAATATTTTAGTTCTGCTTTTTAATCTCACATACAGTAGCTGTCAGAATAACTTACAATTTAGGATAAAAGTCATGTACATCACAGAAAGGTGAAACCATTTCCTGAAGTATGTCTTTTGTGAGGTTTTCTTACCGCCAGTTCTTTTGGCAGCTGTTTAGCTATGCTCTTCAGTAACGAGATGGTGGGTTTCTTAGCAGTCAGCAGGATGAGCTCCACATTTCTGTCTCCACGAAGCAGCAGGCCTTTGGCCAGGATGCCCACCCTCATCACGCCTTTCAGCAGCCGGGCTGGGTTCTCAGTACTGTCAGGGATACACACAGACAAAGACTTGCAAGGTTGTTTTTACAGACATTTAAATTTTTTTATGTAGACTTAAGGTGAAGCTGCAAGAAATGCCTTCCATTTTTCTGCTTTTGGAACTATTATAAATGTGTAGTATGTAAAAATAATGTGAATTGTCAACATAAGCCAAAATCACATGCTGAATAAATGTGAATTATCTGCCAGAAGTCACGTTTTTACCCTTTTTCTTCTCCTCCTTCAGTAGCAGCACCATCAGTTAGTGTTTCCTTCTCCAGCAGGGAGTCTGACACCAGTTTCAGAGCTCTCTCCGAGTGGGAGACAATCCTCTGAACAGCCTGTAGCTCCTCTTCCACCGGGTAAATAGTGGAGTGCTTGGCCATGATGTGGCGGTCGTCAAGTGAGTCAGGCCGACGCACACAAGACTAAAGAAAGATGGGGGGAATAAAGTGGATTTTCACCCATAGAATGAGATCTTTGTTTTTTTTTAATTGTTGTACACAACACAGATGAGAAAAAAAAATGCTGTTTCAATGCTCACCAGTAGAGGGGGCACTGGCATGCCAGGGCGGCTCATCAGAGGTGGAGGCGCCATCCTGCGTCTCTGCTCCCCCCAGTACATCTGCTCCTCCTCCACTCTCCTCCAGTACAAGTCCTCCTCATATCGCCTGCAGGAGGAGGAAAGGATTTTAATGCCATTCATCAAGAATCTTTTTTCCAACAGGGGGAATGCTCTGTCTGCCATTAATAATACAAGAACCCATAAAAAGCACTTTACCAAAAATATTTTCTCCAATCTAGAGCATTCCTTAAATGACCTCAGATTCAGCTAAAGCAAATCTGAAACTGTGAATAGGGAACTTATTTAAGTTGACTCTTTCCTCTGGCTGTTGAGATCGAGTGTATATAATTATACCAGAAAGACTATGCTAATGAAAAGATGTGGGAAGAGTGTAAAAATGTGTAAAAATAAGATGAAAGAGTAAAGGTTTTTTCCATATGTACATGCAAATCTTCCAGTCAACTAATCAGATTCAGCATATACAGTTTGGGTTTACCTGTATGCATGCATCTCCCTCATCTTTTCCTTTTTTAGGAAAAGACAACAAAGGAAACCTGCAAACTAGATGTCCAAATGGGACCAATTTAGGTCTATGACTAACTCTGACCTCATCTCCATGTGCCAGCGCTGCTCATCATCTCTCTGTCTCTTCAGCACCGCCTTCTGCTTCTGCTTCTTCAGCTTGCTCTCCTGCAGCTTCCTGGCCCGGTTACTGGGTTTGATCTCCACGGGAAGCTCTGGGTTCACTTTCTTCTACAGAGGGACACAACAAATATAAAGGGGGGAATGTAACACAGATGTAATGAGAGCAAAGGAACATGTGATCCTCTACTTTGTCTCGTTGCAGTATCAAAGCGATTGCCCGACAGTGTTTTTCTTTCCATTTCGAGTTTCCATCACAGACTGTGTAAAAGTTAAGCCAATGTGGAAGTGCCTTAAACCTGCAGTCTGCACAGCCAGATGTAATACCTCTGCTTGCAATAAGATTTAATATAGACCCTACTTCTCACTTGATTTAATGCCTCAGTGCTCTCTCTTTAGTGCTGCTGGTGTCAAGTCTTTTTTTTTTTTAATACAGCGTGATGTTCACTTAAATTACAACAGAGGAGAAAGTAGGGTATGCTTCAGGCGGTGCTACCTTTTGGTTGACAAGGTGAGATTAAGCCCTCGCTCGATTGTTAATACCTATGAAATCTATCACAGCTTATTTGGAGCTTAAAAACGTTCAATAAAAAATTCACTGGTATATCTCAGTGAAGCTGTTTGGGAATTACCGTTAGCCTTTGTTCTGACTTCTGACCAAACTGTCATTTAAGCACATGCTATCACCGTACAACAGACAAATATTTTCATTATGAAAGTACTTCAGAAAAAGCTTGCCTAAGCACTTTCTAACATTCACACACACTCAACTCCGGGTTCAATATCTATATCCTGCCTGGGCAAGATAGTTGGGCATGCGGACTGGTGGAGTAAGGGATCGATCCACCGACCTTCCGATTTGTAGATGACCCACTCTACCACCCGAGCCGCAGCTGCCTCTTTATAAAGCAAAAGAGGAGGAAAAGAATGAGCTGCTTTAACATTGTTATGGGGTTTCAGTGAGGACAGTGAACTTCTGTAAAACTATCTGAAAATGCTGCTTTGGACTAGCTCAGAAATGCTTTAACTCTTTATTTTATTTGTTTGTTTTGTTTTACCTTGTATTGCAGCCTGTGCCTTCTTCCCTTCAGATGCATGTCTTTAGCGTTGGGGTCATTGAAGCTGCACTCGCACAGTTTACAGTGGAATCGAATCACTTTTCCATCATCATTACGAACCTGAAAACGACGAGAACTGGCATGAATAATTTTGGGGTTTCAGGTCAGCACTGATAACTGGAAGTACAAATCTGGTCAGATTATAACAAGCACCTGCACTAATATTTGGGATATATTACTCAGTTAACTGAAATACTGCTGAGTCCCATAATCAAATCATCAGAATAACCTCAAAGCATTTCACTTGAAAATTTACTGAAACAATTTTCATTTGCATAGTTGCCAAAAAAAGAAAAGAAAATGATATCGCAGTCCATCACCTGACTGTGACTGAAAACCCTTCCTGCCTACCTCTTCTACATAGTCATGTCCCACTGGCTGGATGTCCCCCTGGCCTCCAGCTCTGTCGCCATCCTCATCCTCACTCTGTGGTTCCATCTTCTGGACTGACAGCTGCACAGGCTCCTCAACCTTGGCTGCCGCCACCACCACCGCTGCTGTTGCTGCAGCTGCAGTGGGAGTGCTGGCTGGCTTATTGGCTGTGAAGCAGGCCAGATGTTAACAATTTAAAGAGGTCATTTAAGTAATGCTCTAGGCTCATTTATTGGAAAACACAGCTTTTCTACTTCCTGTTTGATTCCCAACTTTAACATACACTACCAGTCAAAAGTTTGGACACACCTTCCCATTCAATGTTTTTTCTTTATTTTCATGACTGTTCATATTGTAGATTCTCACTGAAGGCATCAAAACTATGAATGAACACATGGAATTATGTAGTAAACAAAAAAGTGTGAAATAACCCAAAACATGTTTTATATCTTAGATTCTTCAAAATAGCCACCCTTTGCTTTGATCACTGCTTTGCACACTCTTGGCCTTCTCTCAATGAGCTTCATGAGGTAGTCACCTGAAATGGTTATCACTGCACAGGTGTGCCTTGTCAGGGTTCATTTGTGGAATTTCTTGTCTTG
>VUQS01068308.1:0-10230 GCA_015108495.1 Heterochromis multidens
AGAAGAAATTCGGGCCACTGTTATTGATCATGTTATCAATCATGGCCTTTCACTTAGAGAGGATGGACAAAGAGTACAACCTGTTCTAAACAGAAACACTGTTGCATCCATTGTCAGAATTTTGCTGTACAGTATATACAGAAATATCTTCAGTGATATATTTTATGTAATTGTTTCCTCATTCCCATTACATGTATTCTTTATAGAATCCAAAGGCTGCCATTCTCTGGTGGTAGAGGGAAAATGAACATGGTTGTGGCAAACAATGCCATAAGGCTGCATGAAATCAGGGCAGCAGTGATTGCAGATCAGGGCAGATTTAGGAACATCAACAACGTGAGCCTGACCACCATTGACCACATCCTAAGAAGCAACCATATGGCCATGAAGCAGCTCTACAGAGTTCCATTTCAAGGGAACTCTGATCTTGGTGGACTTGTGGGTCTATGGAGAGAGCTGACAGGTGCCAACAGGCCAAGCAAGATTCAGCAATGACTGAAGCAAAAACTTGTGTGTGGGATGAGTTCAGCGAGACCATGGAACAAGATTTTCAGTCAGTCTTGAACCAATTTTGGCAAACAATCAGGAAATTCAGGAAGAGGAAGCAGCTTTCTACTTACACTGTATAAGGTGGGGATGGAGTGCTGCTGACTTCAAATTAGGATATAGTTATGTGTGGACCTAGTCAGGTGGTGTGGTCTCCTTTTCAAGAAGAAGGACCAATGGCTGTGTTCCAACTTTAAGGGGATTACACTCGAAGTTCCATATCAGGATACTGGAGAGGAGAGTCTGTCATTTAGTTGAGCCTTACAAGGAACAGTATGGTTTTTTTCCTGGTTGCAGAACACTGGACTGGCTCTTTATCCTCTCGAAGATATTTGAGGGTGTGTGGGAGCTTGCCCAAACCAGTGTACATGTTTTATGGACTTGGTGAAGGCATTTAGGATGTCCTGCTGTGGGCACTTCGGGAGTATGGGGAATTGGGTCAGTTGTTGCAAGCTATTCGGTTCCTGTACAGCTGTATTGAGAGCTTGGTTTGCATTGCTGGGAATAAGTCAGACTTGTTCCCAGTGGGTCTTGGACAGGGTTGTCCTTTGTTACTAGTTCTGTTAATAATAATGATAACAATTTTTATGGACAGAATTTGTAGGTGCAGCCAAGGGGCAGAGGGTGTCAGGTTTGGTGGTCTTAGAATCTTGATTCTGCTTTTTGCAAATGATGTGGTTCTATTGGCTTCATCAAGCAATGACCTCTAGCTTGCATTGGGGAGATTGGTGACAAAGTGTGAAGTGGCTGGAATGAGAATTAGTACCTCCAATTTGGAGGCCATGGTTCTCAACTGGAAAAAGGTCAAGTGCCCAGACAGACAAAAAAGAAGTGTTTCAAAAGTCTCAGAACAGGTCTTTTACACAGATAGTTGACAGTGTCAGGATAATATGCGTTATCTAAATAAATATATCAAATGGATTAAAACATCAGCATCTTCACAAGTGTTTTGTGTGTATTTTATCGGGTTAGAAAAACAGGATAGAGCATTGAGTACAGCAGAACAGCATAATAGTTTTATTTTGGATGTTCAAGCATGATTGCCTTTTGAAAAAGATTAGTAATGTGATCAAGCAAAAACATGCAGCCTAAGGGTAAAAAAAACAGGCTGTGCTGGGGATTTCCATTACACAATGTTAAGATGCTACTCAATTAAATAGCATTTTCATTTGTCCTCTGTCTAATTATGTGGTATGTTTGTGATGGCACTCAGCTGTGACATTTCTTTTTTTTTTATAGGCCACCAACAATGTCAGCAGTGTTCAAGGACACATGGGAAAAAACACACACACAATTAAAACGATTAGCACAATGATAAAAATGAAAATTCTACAAGTTGTTTTTTTTTGTAGCCTTTTCAGTACAGAATATGAAAATGCAGATAATCATTTTATAACTGTTTTTATGCAGCACTTTCAATAGAATACTGCTTGATAGTGCTAGAGTCATGCAGTTCTGTTTTCTTTTAGACTGACTTCAATAATCCTTATTGAAAGATATGCAGCCATAAGAAACTGCAGATACATCTTCCTCATATAGAAATATATGAAGACCTCAGAAGCAAAAGCCTCTAAATTCCACCTTCAGGAAAAAATTTGAAAATGATATTCACTCCATCATCCCAACAGGGAACTAAAGAGTTTACAAAAGAAAGTTCCATGATCACTTTATTTTCTTATGCAAATCAGACAGTTATTAAATAAGTAAGTTATTAAATTAAGAAAGTAAGTGCTAAAGTAAGAATATGACAGATAAATCTAAGACATTAAATGTGTAACTGAATGGCGAATGTAAATATTTAGTGTGTAGATTAAGTCCTTTTGGTCAGAATCTGAGGAAACATAATTGGAATCTAATATTTATGGTAGATGGTAAATGGACAGGTTCTTATGCTTTTCTACTCTTCCTGAGCATTCAAAGCACTTTATACACTTTATTTACAGTATATTACAGTTATAAGAACATTATATAGTTATACACCTGATGCTACATACAGACATACATATACATAAGCTGGGGCACATGTGCAATGGACTTCAAACAACTTCAGACAAGCGGAAGATAATGGACAGATGGCATCATGTTCTCATCTTTTCATGTAATAAAAATAAAAACTGCCCATAACTTCACTACTCAAAAGTTGTAGAACGCTGTGCCTTTTTCACCTGCCTGTCCATGAAATTATGTCAGCTGATTGTAGTGTAACAGTGCAGGGAAAATAAAGACACATTTAATGTTTTTTTTTCCTCCCATCATGCAGATAATTAAGGATTGTTTGAAATGCAAATGTTTGCATTGCATTACATACTTACATTACATTACATATATACGGTATTAATTGCATTACATTTTTCAACAATGCTCATTCCAGCCACTTCCATCTGGTAATGGGTTTAGGACCATCAAGGTCAGCATGTCAAGACATATCAACAGGTTTTCCCCGAAGCTGTGGCACTCATTAACTGCAACATATAGTGCTGTGAAAAACAAAAACAAATTTTAGACAAAGATAACCCAAATAAATACAAAATGCAGTTGTTAAATAATTTATTTTATTAAGAGAAACACTAAACTAAAAACTAAACACGTTTAGTTTTTTTTTTTTTTTTCACAGAGTTGTTGGTTTTTAAAATGAAAAGGCATCAAAATGACCCCCTTGGTGGTTCTAGTGTTAAACAGACCGTTCATACTCGAAAACCCTCCAATGTGGCTATCATGAGATGGCTGTGTGGCAGGCAGGTTAGGACCCAAATGCAGGACTCGAAGGCAGAACTAAACTCAACTAAAGTCCTGTGAAAGACTAACTACACCCTTGCTGATTCCATAGCAATTAAGATGGTAAATAGCAGTGTTGATAATTAAATGGATTTGATTGATTAATCATTAGTAAGTGTGACCACCTCAATAAAAGTAGAGGTTTTGGCAGTTTGCTGGTCTGGAGCATTCAAGCGTGTGTTAACACACAATCTTCCTAGGACTGGACGTCCCAGCAAATTCATCTTGAGGTCATGTTAAAGGTTAAAGTTCATGACAGAACATGGCAAACATTGTTTCATCTGAACAAAAACACAGGACTTCTGGAACAATGTCATCTGAAATGACAAGAGCTGTCTGGCCATAACGCACAATGCCAAGATTAGCAAAAACCAAAAACAGCATATCAGCACAAACATCTCATACTAATTGCAGGCATGGTGATGATTTGGGCTCTTTTTACAGCCACAGGACCTAGGCATCTTGCAATCATTGAGTTGAACATGAACTCTGCTGTATACCAAAGTATTCTAAATGGTAGGCGGTAAATGGACTGATTCTTATATGGTGCTTTTCTACTCTATTTGAGCACTCAAAGTGCTTTACTCAAAGCACATTCTAGAGCCAAATGTGAGGACATCTGTCCAACAGCTAAAGCTCAGTTTTGGATCATGCAACAGGACAATGATCTCAAGCACACCATCAAAACTACAACAGAATGTCTGGAAAAAAAGAAAATAATCAAGTTGTTGCAATGGCCCAGTGAAAGTCCAGACTTGTGGCGGGACCCAGGGCCATTTCAAGGTTTTTTGGGGGCCTTATGCAAGATTCTGTTTGGGGCCCCTATTTTGTAAAATTACAGTGGGGATGGGGGTGGGGGAGTTTAAACCCTTTAAGGTGATCTGTGGTGATGGATCAAACTGTCGCACTTTCAGAAGAAAACAGGCTAGATTTGTACATCTAAAATTCGAATTAACAATCTCAAGCTGACCCAAGCAATTTAAAGCTAAAGAAAATTATAATAAAAGGTACAAAAACTCCTATATGCCCATAAATGCAACAAGATGCAGCATTTTTCTCAAAAATGTTTATTTCAATTTTCAAAACAAAGTTCTTCAACATAAAAATTATCTACCCTCCCACAAAAAACAATAAATAAATAAACTAGCATAACCTTAACCCTACTTAGAATAAATATTTAACCAGCATCTCTGAGTATGCAAATGACAACATAAAATGAAAACAAAACAAAATCTTCCTCTACAGCTGCTTCCTTTAGTGGTCGCCACAGTGGCTCATCTGCCTCCATCTCACCCTATCCCTAGCATCCTCCTCTGTCACATCAACCCTCTGCATATCCTCCTTCATTGCATCCATGGATCTTCCTGTGGTCTTCCTCTTTTCCTCCTGCCTGCTAGCTTCATATCTGACATCCTTTGCCCAATATATCCACTATCCCAACTCTGCACATGTCCAAACCAGCTCAGCCTTGTCTCCAAACCGCTCAATCTCAGCTGCTCCTCTGATACAGTCATTTCTAATCTTGTCCATTCTGGTCACTCCCAATGAAAATCTTAACGTATTCAAGTCTGCCACCTCCAGCTAAGCCTCCAATTTTTTGTCAGTGCCACCATCTCCAAACCATACATCATAGCAGATTGCATTACCATCTTATCCTTCTGTCACAAATCACCCCTGACACTCGTCTTCACCCACTCCACCCTGCCTGCACTCTCTTCTTCAATTCTCTTGTGCACTGACCGTTGCTTTGGATGGTTGATCCCAGGTATTTAGATTCATCCACCTTTACTACCTTTGCTCATTGCAGCTTCACTGATACACTTGTCTCCTTCTCATTCACACACATGTATTCTGTCTTGACTTTCTTCTACTGACTTTCATTCCTCTTCTCTCCAGAGCATACTTCCACTTCTCCAGGCTGTCGTCCACTTCCTCCCTACTCTCACTACAGATCATAATATCATCTGCAAACATCATAGGCTACACAAATTCTTGTCTGATCTCATCTGTTAACCTGTCCATCACCATTGCAAACAAGAAGGGGCTCAGAGCCGATCCCGGATGTAATCCCACCGCAACCTTAAACACGTCTGTCACTTCTACTGCACACCTCACTACTGTCTCACTGTCCTAATACATGTCCTTCACCACCCTCACATACTTCTCTGCCACTCGTCTTAGGAGCTTGAAAGAAGGTGACTGAACTTTGAAGACATTTCACCGCTCATCCAAGAGGCTTCTTCAGTTCTAAAATCAAAAGGTGGAGAGTCCCAGGTCTTTAAACCCTAGTGGTGGTTGTCTCCTGAGAGGTGGTCATTAACCCACTATTGATCATATGAATTGTCACATGAGCCAAGGTGTGAAAAAAGGCGTGGGTCATTACCACCACAGGTTTCGGGTGAATCCACTGTGAGACCTTGCCCCAACCTATCATGTGATCTATTGAGGTCACCTGATGCAAGGTGTGAATGGGGGTTGAGGCGCCTGGGAAGAAAAAAACAAAAAAAACAAAAAAACAAAGCCAACTCAGCCCAAAAACAACTGAAAGCCTTTGTGATATATAAATAAAATATAAAATAAAAATAAAATAAACACAGCAGTGTTTTCTCAGTATATTTTATTTTATAAATTGGTTTGTTGTGCATTGCACTTAATTATTTTCTTCACTTGTTTGAACAGGGATTTCTCCAAAACATGTGTTGACCATAATTATTCATGGTATATATATATACCATATATACCATGTCTGGTATAATATGTAGCCTTGTTTAGAATTGTGCAGCACTTGTTTGCATCATTGTTTCACAGAATGTCATTATCAAGATGTGACAATAGCAAAAGTGGCCAGTAGGTGGTACTCTGAAGATGGGTGTCATATCATTTTGAAACCTAAATACAATTCACAATTTAAGCGCCTTGAGGCGACTTTTGTTGTGATTTGGCGCTATATAAATAAAATTGAATTGAATTGAATTGAATTCTGGCACAATTGCTTTGAATGTTTCAGTATTTCACAAAGCCTCATTTTGCCCATCACTAGTTTTTTCATTTGCTAATAATACTTACCTGACGTGTTTGTCATGGTCCCCAAGTCTCTCGTGCTGGCCTGCCTTTTTCTCTCTTTTTCTCGCCCTTGTTTTTTCTTGCTCTCTCTCTCTCTCTCTCTCCCTCTCCCTCTGTCGGTGTGTGTTTGTGTGGGCGTTTGTGCTTACCTCCCCTCGGTGGTGCCTCCTCCCATCTCTCCACCTTCCTGTTGGCTGCTCACCTGTCAGCAATCAGCTATCGGTGGGACCTTCGGAGCCTCCAGAGTGAGCCTTACCATCACCCGAGCCTTTCACGGGTGAGTTAGAAAAAGCCCAGGGCTTTTTAACGCAATTTATGCTGGTGTTTAACCAATTATGCAGAACATATGTTTCTGACTTCGCCAAGATTACTTTGATTACCAATTTAATGAGAGGCAGAGCTCTACTGTGGGCACAGGTGGTGATTAATTCTAGTGATGAATTGACTTATGCTGAATTCATAAATAAGTTCAAGTGTGTTTTTGTAAAAGAGACCAGTGCGGATGTGGCGGCTCACAGTTTGTTTCACCTTAAACAAGGTAAACGAAGCGTGGCTGATTACTTAGTCGATTTCTGGATTCTGGCAGAGGAAACCGGCTGGGAGGAAAGGGTGCTTCGGGGAGCTTTTCTCCATGGATTGAATGAAAACACCTCGTGTGTTAGCTACTAAGGATTTACCTGCTTCTCTTGACCAGCTTGTTTCCCTTTGTATTAATTTAGACAACCACATGAGAAAACACCGCCGGCGTAGGGTCGCCGGGACCTGGGATGGCTCGCCCCACAGGAATGCGGCCCCTGTCGGGGCCTCTTCTGTGGAGCAGGAGCCTAGCGGAGAAATGTCTTTGGAGCCCAAACCGGAACCCATGCAGGTTGGCTGGGCTCATCTAACCCCGGAGGAACGCAACCGAAGATTAACCGCTGGTGAGTGCCTTTATTGTGGAGAGCTTGGTCATTTTATTGATTCCTGTGAACGTCGGCCAAAACACTGGACCCGCCGGTCAAAGTAGGGATGCTGGTGGGTCGAACCTCAAAGTTATCCCTACCCAGACTAACAATTCCTGCGACTGTTTGCTTTGAGTCATTCTGTCCAACTCCAAGCGCTCATTGATTCCGGAGCAGAGCAAAATCTCCTGGACTCCAATCTGGCTAAACAGCTGGGCATTGCCCTAGTCTCCCTCCCTGAACCTTTGTTGGTCTCTGCTCTCAACGGTCAGTGGCTAACAACCATCACCCATCACAATGAACCGGTCTCACTCCTGTTGTCGGGCAACCATCGTGAGTACATAACTCTTTACATTTTTGAATCTCCTCGATCACCCCTTATCTTTGTGTTTGTCTACCTCGATGACATTCTGATCTTTTCCAGAGACCTCCAGGAACACCAGAATCATGTCCATCAAGAGCTCCAAAGAGTTTTTGAAAACAGACTTTTTGTCAAGGTGGAGAAGTGTGAATTCCAAGTCCAACGAGTCTCCTTCATGGGGTATGCCATTGAGGCTGGTAAGATGCAGGCCGACCCAGCCAAGATTCAGGCTGTGGTGGACTGTCCCAGACCTTCCTCCAGAAAACATCTCCAACAGTTTTTGGGATTCGCCAATTTGTATTGTTGCTTCATTCTCAACTACAGCAGAGTTGTTACCCTGGTCTGACTTCTCCTAAGCTTCCCTTTCACTGGAACGCAACTGTCCAGGAAGCTTTTGAAAGGCTGAAAAAACTGTTTGCCTCTGCTCCTGTCCTGACCCAGCCTGACATTTCCCTTCAGCTCATCGTCGAGGTCGATGCTTCCGACACTGGGGTAGGTGCCGTGCTTTCTAAAAGAGTAAATAAGATGTATCCTTGTGCCTTTTTCTCAAACCATTTAACCCCAGCAGAAAGGAATTATGATGTAGGAGATCAGGAGTTACTTGCTATCAAGTTAGTGCTAGAGGAATGGCGGCACTGGCTTGAGGGGGCAAAACGTGCTATTGTGGTATGGACTGATCATAAAAACTTAGCCTACCTCCAAACTGCTAAACGCCTAAATGCACGTCAGGCTTGGTGGTCTCTGTTTTTTGCTCGCTTTAACTTTTCCATTTCCTATTGCCCAGGTTCCCATAATACCAAACCCGATGCTCTCTCCCGCCACTTTGCTCCTCCAGATTCTCCTGTGGAAGAGGAATCCATCCTTCCTGCTTCGTGTGTCATCAGTTCCCTTACCTGGAAAACCCATTCACTCATTCTCAGTGCGCAACAGAATGAACCAGAGGTCCGCCCAACTGTCTGTTCATCCCAACATCAGACCAGTCTAAGGTATTGCATTGGGCACACACAGCAAAATTCAGTTATAACCCTGGGGTCCAGCAGACTATAAGTTTCTTACAGACTCTTTTGGTGGTCGAACCTGGAGAAAGACATTCGGGAATACATTGGGGCCTGTACCATCTGCATCCAGAACAAAACTGCCAACACCACCTGCAGGACTATTAAGACTTCTACCTGTTCCTGGGCAGTCGTTGTCCCACATCTCCCTGGATTTGGTCATCAGACTCCCCAACACCTCAGGTAACACCACCATTCTAACCATTGTCAATCATTTTTCAAAGGCAGTCCATCTACTCGCTCTCACCAAGCTCTGGAAACAGCCCAACTTCTCACAGAGCTTGTCTTCCGCCTTCATGGAATCCCTTTGGACATCGTGTGGGACCACAGCCCCCAGTTCACTTTGAGGGTTTGGAAGGAGTTTTGTTCTGCATTGGATCTCAGGTCAGTCTCTCCTTGAGGTTCCATCCTTAGACTAATGGCCAAACAGAGAGAATTAATCAGGAGCTGGAGACAGCTCTGAGTTGTGTGGCATCCTCCAACCAGTCCACCTGGAACTCCGACCTTGCTTGGGTAGAGTACGCCCACAACTCCCACTCCTCCTCTACCACCGGTCTGTTTCCGTTTTGAGTCTAGCCTCGGATACCAGCCTCCACTATTCCCTTCACCTTTGTCGCTGCTGACACCTTTGGAAACCTACCAGGTCTGCTATGCTCAAGACTGCCTCCCGGAACAAGCAACGCGCTGATCGTCATCGCCATCCTGCTCCAAGGCTAGAACAAATACTTAGTCGTTGTGTCAGCCAAGTACGCTCTTGGCCTCCGTCTAGTTGTGATTCTGTTTCCCAACTCTTTGGATTAACAAATGTCTCTATGCAGATCACTCTGTGATTCTTGAACCCTGTGAGCATAATTCTTGTGTTTGTGTGCCCTGTAATACCCTGACCACCTCTTGTGGATCTCAAATGCCTCACCAACAACTCAGTTCATTGTTTTTCTGTCTCATTTTGAAAATAAACCTGTTAAACTTTTTCAGTGCTCTGCGCCTGGGTAATCTTTCTGCTAGTCCATGACAGTGTTTCCTTTGAACTCCAAAGAACTGGTTACCTGGGTAAAAGGGCCTTTTATAAATTTTTTTTAGAAACATGATCATATATAATTAGTGCTGGGCAACGATTAATGCGATTAATCGCGATTAATCGCATTGTTATGCGCAAAATTCAATAATGAATTCAAAAGTAGTGTATTCCGTACTTTTATTTTAAAATACTGCTATATGAACAAAAGTGCAATAACATTTGGTTTCCAATTGCTTTAAACAAATAAAGTGTTTTTTAACAGCAGTATTCCCTTTCACAATAGCAGGTAAAGTATTTCTTGTAAATCTCAACTGAAAGATTAATGTAACTGTGGCAGCGGAGTCAGGGCGTGGGGTCAGGGCAGGCCAGCCAGCACACCAGACTGGCATGAATCAATCAGGCCTCCCCTACTTGATGAGGACGCCGAGTCCGGACGAAGAGACGGAGAGTGGAAAGTGGCAGCTGGCGAGC
>VUQS01068310.1:0-20914 GCA_015108495.1 Heterochromis multidens
CCTAGAAGTAATAAATGCATGAACTAATTTTTCAGCGTCACTCTGAGACAGGATGTTTCTAATTTTAGCGATATTGCGCAAATGCAAGAAAGCAGTCCTACATATTTGTTTAATATGCGCATTGTTCCAGAAAACCACTACTGACCAAAAAGAACACAAAGGCTCGTCTCACATTTGCCAAAAACATCTTGATGATCCCCAAAACTTTTGGGGAAATATTCTGTGGACTGACGAGACAAAAGCTGGAAGGTTTGAGTCCTGTTACATCTGGTATCAAACTAACACAGCAGTCTCAGCTGAGACTGAAGAAGTTACCAGTTGGTAAACGAAACGTTTCTCCCACTAAAAAACGCCACGTCCAGATGAACAGATTCAACTTTTTGGGATAGGTTTGGATAACTTTTTTCCCTTAATAAATGAAATCATCATTTAAAAACTGCATTTTGTATTTACTCAGGTTATCTTTGTCTAATATTAAAATTTGTTTGATGATCTGAAACATGTAAGTGTGACAAATGTGCAAAAAACTAAGAAATTAGGAAGGAGGCAAATACTTTTTCACACCACTGTACCTCTTCTCTCTGAAAGTCTTGGTTTTGTGAATGTGTGTATAATTAAATTTTTATGTTGGCATGTAAGGATCAAGGTTATTTTAGTGAACTAAAACTAAACCACAAACTGTATCTATGTATGTAAAAAAATTAGTTCACTACCTTTACAGCATTTAAATTTATTTTTTATTCTGTTTTGTAGAGTGAAAAGTTTCATTAATCACAAAGCTTTACCCTGAGGTAAAAGGATGAAAAATACTGTTGCTGGCTTGAGCCTTGGGAAGAGGGGGATATCATGGCTTTATTTTACAGAGTATCCTCAAGGCCTGGTTGTAACAACACAGATTTGTGTATTGTTTGTTGTTTTTATATTCAGTCTAAACATTGAAAGAACTTAAAATTTATTTTAGCTTTATTTTAGCTTATATGGATCCAGCATTCCCTTTATTGTGCTTAGCTACAAACACTTATGCTTTTCTGAAAAGTTCACCTTCTTGAAGGTCACCTTTTGAGAACACACAGCCATTTGGGCACTTTGTGACTGCAGTTTACTGTCACTGTACAGATCAAATAACCAAAAATGTGTAGGTATAGCACAATGAATCTTAAATAGGTTTTTCTCTCTGGCAATTCAGCTGTGATTTGTGAACATGAACATTCTTCCCCTCTGGGGTTTGATGGATATGGGAATCATTACTTAACACCAAGTACAGCAAACACATTAAATCTCTCATTCTGTCCACCTTCTACACATCCTTCAGACCCCCCTTCCATCTTCTTGCTCCCTGGACTGCCCTGTAGTTTAAATACACACTTTCCTGAAAAGAACACAGCATTGATTCTGATCAGTACACACAGATACACACACACACACAGTGAATAGTACACAACACAAAACCCAGGAGATTGTTTTGTCAGAAGTGGAATGGTGAAGTATGGGGGTGGGTGGGTGGCATGGCACTAAGTGCCTGGTGTGTGTGCGTGTGTGTGTGTGTGTGTGTGGATGGCCAGGCCAGTAAAGGGAGTATGCTTTATGACAAGTGAAACGAGCCCAGTGAGAAGCTGTCCAGTTCAATACCTCATCACAGCACACAGCAAATTGTGCTGTGTTGATGAGACACACACACACACACCTGGACCAAAGTTCATTTCATAGCAAATTGTCTGTTCTTGATGAGAGTTACACTCAGAAAGGGTCCACATGCATGGATAGTGTATACAGTTATGAGTTAAAGTACATTGCAACCCACGATAATAAAGTCAAAAGTGAGAAAATAACCAGTATTTTTAAATGGTTCAAAACAGTATAGTGAACACTGAAATTTAATGTAGTGAAAGCCAAATGAGTCCCTTACACACTCTAAATTGATTTAGTGTGAGGTTTACTTTACATAATAATTTAATAAATTCAGCAGCAATGTCACCTCACTGTTACTTTGGTAGCAAACACATACACTGCATCCACTTCTCTTCACTGTAAACCCCAAATGACAGTGCAGCAAACTCAAACATCTAAAATTGCTGACTTTAAAAGAAGCTCACCTTTGTAATATTTGTGTAGACTTCGCACACACAAAAGTCTTCATGGCTGAAATGGGATTAGGAGTACTGTTGTTTTATCTTGGCTACATAAACATATATATATATATATATATATATATATATGGAGAGAGAGAGAGAGAGAGAGGATATGCGTGAGTTGATTTAAGTAAGGAGACAGAAGGGCGGCTCAACTTGACTTGGGAATGACATGTGACACCTTTGTTCACAGAGCCTGCCTGGGTTCTGCTGCTTGCTGATCTCTGTCACTGGCTGAACAGAGCAGGAAGTGAGAGAGGGTCATATCTGAGAGCCAGACCTCAGGTGGGAGGGGGGATCTTCAGGGATGAGTTGCTAGGGATAAAATCAATAAGCTTGCAGCAATTGGTAAACAAGACACATTTAAAAAAACAAAAAACATCCTAATCCCAGAACTTAAAACCCAAACACATACTCAGTGAACATTCGGGTCTAGCCCATTGTCACTTGTTTTGGATGTTGCAATGGTACTTTATGGTTAACAGACTTCTGCTAATTTTATTACTATTATTATTATTATTATTATTATTTTTATTGTTATTATTATTTTGATGATTCCATCACTGTAACGGGGAGTAGAAATACCAGTAATGAAGTGTCCTGCAATGAAAATTAAGATGCAATGCTTTTAGCAAAGTTACAGTAAGTACAGCATAAAAGACCAAAGAAAAAAAAAAAGACTAAACATGCAAACAATCATTGTCAAAAAATTTATTTTTAAAAAAAATGACAAATGTGAGATTTTTATTTTTTTGGTGGTGAAGCTAGCATGTGTTGCTGTTTGAGCTTGTGGCTTTTTGAGCATGAGAAGGATTGATGGGACAACAATGAGGGCTGTTCCATTTCTTCTGTGTTCAGGGGAGAAGGTAAAGGATGGTTCTTTAGAGTTTACAATTAGAAGTGGCACACATAAATAGAATACAGTGCCTCAAGTCAAGCAGACATACACACTGCTGTTCAGTGCGTCTCAGTGTTATTTTCCACAGGAACAGTGGCAGTTGTATTACCTTGACAAAAACATACCGGCATTACAGTATAATAATGCATACTAAATAAGTAGGGATGAAATCACTGCAGACACACCACACATATATTCCTGTCCAGTCCAAACAACATGCTCCAATTAACACCCCCTTAATCGGCATTCAGCAGCCACCCCCACCCCACCACCCCAAACCCTGAGCAGACCCCTCTGAGTCCCAGCAACCTTTGGAATTGACAAATCAAAGAGCAGACATTTCTCAACAAGGAAGTAATTGGCCTGACCTCACGACCTCTCGTGCCTTGCATCAAGGATGCATTGAATCAAAACCTGCAACTATGAGACACACCCACACTGCTAACTAGCATCTTGGTCCCTTAAAACACACGCAGACACTCTTAATGTATACAGTAACACTTACACACAAAGATGTCATTAGTGGCTGTGCTGCGCTCATCGCTCATTAGACACAAACTAGGGAGAGAAGTTCAGTTGATGGGGAGACAAAGTGGCTTGTGTTGCACACACACAGGCCTGTGCAGACAAACATAAAAATGGCTGGGTCTTCATCTATTGAGGATAAGAAACTGGAGAGCTAATAAGGCAGTCTTGCAAATAGACAAGAAAGAGGGGGAGAGGGTGGAGGGAAATGATGGAGAGACTTCCATTCCTCCCTGCTGTTAAGAGGAGTTTAGATTGTTGGTGGGACAAAAAAGATCAGGCTTAATAGAAATACTTTATGTATACAAGAAATGAAATTAGAGTTTTGTAAAGACATGACTTCATCTGCAGCTTACATTTCTTTTTTCAGACTGCAGAATATCAGCCTAAATATGGCTGGATCTGGGTGTTGCTTCTGGAAACAAAAATAGGTGTAGTGCATAACAGCAGATTGTCTGAAAGCATGCTAAAGTGAAAGAGGAAAGGTGGATAGCTAGGTGGAACTGTGAAATTAACTAATACAAGGAGGCCAGTATAATACACACCACCTAAATTCACTCAGTTTTCCACGTCTGTGCAGTCTTTTTTGCTAGCTAGCGCAAGCATGATTGATCATGCAACAATGTGAAGTCTGTCAAGTTTCTCAGTCAAAAAAATGTGAGATTTTATAACTCAGTAATAACCTATTCTAATACAGCAATTATCGAAACAAGCAAAAATATCATGTTTAGCATAAGGACTGCAATTTTAGACAGAATAATGTGGCAAATCAGTAAATTTATGCAATTTGGTATTATGTTCACCTAGTACGAATTTGTTAAGTTGACAATGTAGTTGCTCCATATTATCAAGGTATAATGTCATTGTGTTATACATGTGATTGTTTTCTTGGCAACCTGATAAGGACAAAGCCTATACAAAAGTAAAAGTACAAATAATAAAATCCCTCTAAATCTAGAGATGCAAAGTATACAAAAACACAAGTGAAAGCACAAACTGTTCACCAATTAACCCCTGCCTTTGTCTGATTTCTGTTTAGTTCGATTTTATTTTTTGTTGGGGTTTTTTTTGTGAAAACAACTGCCTGCTATGGCAAGAATAAAGGTTGATGAGAACACTGAGAATGACCCAAATGGTAAGGTTTTAAAATAAAACAATTGCTAAACATGCTACAAGGTCCACTAGTGCTTGGATCTGTAGAATTGTTGATAATGCTTTTTAACATTGCACATTTGGTTTACAAAGTTCAGTATTGAGGACAGCTTTATACAACTTGTTGTTGTGGTGGTGGTGTAGTCAATCTTTAATTCAAGAAATAGGGATACTTACTATCTCACAAACACAGCAGTCGTTAGATAATGCTGTGCTAAATCCAATGTCTGCTAGAAAGATGTGGTTGTTTTTCCAGGAGAAGTCAACGAAACAAATGATCATATATAATGCTTTACCTCAAAGCCGCATGTTTCCCATAGAGGCATGTGGAAATATTCAAATTAATTATTGCTCTTCTTGGACTAAACAGTGGAATTATTTAAGGTTGAAGTGGCATATTACTGAGCCTGTACATGTATATATCTTTAAATATTATCCATACACACACACAATAACATAACATAATGATGGTATTTGATAGCCATTGCTGGAGTTGCTGTAAATAAAGACACCACACAGGAGTTAAGTGTTATTCATTACACTACATACTGTATGCTAATGAGTTGTTTTTATTTACTGGGCTTGGAGGAAAAACTCATAAGATCATCCCAGCAGTTTATATTGTTAACCAGCTGTAAATCTGTTATCTGTATTCTTATAAAAGCTAAATATGTTTCCCCTTTAATGTTGAGGGGACAAGCAAACTTAATTCCACATCAGCATGTATTTAAATGGCACTAGGTTTCTGGGGGGGTGGGGGTATTTATAGTGGGGAGACTTTCCCTTTCCTCACATGTTTTTATACATTAATACAAGCACACACAGTTTACACTAACATAAAACCATGTACCTATATACAAAGTCCATGGAATACATTGAAACTGGACACTTGTATTTATGAAAAACACCTTAAATATACAAATGAAACATGCATGCTAATATACACTACACACAAATATATGGACACACACATATTTCAAATACTAGCTTAGAAACTAATACACAAACAGCCACACATAAATTCTCATCATTTCAACCATGTGCATCATCAGTCACTCATCATTCTTCTTAATTTAAATCCACTTAAATGCATGCACATATTGACTCTTTTAAAATTGTACTACAGCCCCAATTCCCCAAAAATTGGACGCTGTGTAAAATGTAAATAAAAACAGAATACAATGATTTGCAAATCTCATAAACCAATATTTTATTCACAATAGAACATAGAAAACACATCAGATGTTTAAACTGAGACATTTTACTATTTCATG
Organism: Heterochromis multidens; assembly: GCA_015108495.1. NCBI lineage: Eukaryota > Metazoa > Chordata > Actinopteri > Cichliformes > Cichlidae > Heterochromis > Heterochromis multidens. Next base: position 5,979 of record VUQS01068310.1, read on the forward strand.
AAAAAAATATTAGATCATTTTAAACTTGATGGCAGCAATGTGTCTAAAAAAGTTGGGTTGGGGCAACAAAAGGCTTACAAAGTAAGTGCTACTAAAAAGAAACAGCTAGAGGAACATTTTGAAGCTAATTAGGTTAACTGGCAAACAGGTCAGCAACATGATTGGGTATAAAAAGAGCCTCTTAGAGAAGCAGAGTTTCTCAGTAGTAAACATGGGAAGATGTTCACCAATCATCAATCAAAATCAATATTGGATATCTGTGATCTTTGGACACTCAGGTGGTATTTCATTAGAAACACGATTCTGTCACAATCATTGTCTGTGAACAACCAGGCACGAAAAACAGAATGTTTGCCACAAGTAAAGTTGTGCCAAACATTTCAAAAGGCTAACATTTGCACTTTTCATAGTTTCACAACTGCTTGGTGAGTAGTTTGCAAGTATTTGCAGACAAGTTGGTATCTTCCATGTAAACTACCGGTGAACATGGCAACCTGCTAGCAACCAAAGCAATCACAAAATGGTCTTCAATCCAGCTCCTCTTTGCAACCTCTCACCAACTAGTTGTGGAATACACACTTTTCTCTAACGACTGGTGGTTACCAGATAGTTGCTGACTGGTCTCTAGGCCTGTGTGACTGGGGTCTTACAGTAGATACAGTGCATCCGAAAAGTATTCACAGCACTTCACTCGTTCCACATTTTGTCACGTTACAGCCTTATTCCAAAATGGATTAAATTCATTTTTCACCTTAAAATTCTACACACAATACCCCATAATGAAAAAGTGAAAAAAGTTTGCTTGAAATTCTTGCAAATTTATTACAAATAAAAAAGTCCCCCTGTGGTAAATTCAGTTGATTGGACATGATTTGGAAAGGCACATACCTGTCTATATAAGGTCCCATAGTTGACAGGAATTGTCTGTAGACCTCTGAGATAGGATTGTATTGAGGCACAGATCAGTGGAAGGGTACAGAAAAATTTCTGCAGCATTGAAGGTCCCAGTGAGCACAGTGGCCTCCATCATCTGTAAACGGAAGAAATTTAAAACCACTAAGACTATTCCTAGAGCTGGCTGCCCGATCAATCTGAGCCATCAGGGTAGAAGGGCCTCAGTCAGGGAGTTGACCAAGAACCGATGGTCACTCTGACAGAGCTCCAGAGTTGCTCTGTGGAGAACCTTCCAGAAAGACAACCATTTCTACAGCACTCCATCAATCAGGCATTTATGGTAGAGTGGCCAGACAAAAGCCACTCCTAAGTAAAAGGCACATGACAGCCTGCCTGGAGTTTGCCAAAAGGCCCCTGAAGGACTCAGACCATGAGAAACAAAATTCTCTGGTCTGATGAAACAAAGATTGAACTCTTTGGCCTGAATGCCAAGTGTCATGTCTGGAGGAAACCAGGCACCGCTCATCACCGGGCCAGTACTATCCAGTCCATACCAATTGCTGCTAAAGTTGCTTCAACAAAGTATTGAGCAAAGGCTGTGAAGTCTTATGTACATGTTATACTTTTGTGTTTTTATTTTTAATAAATTTACAAGAATTTCAAGCAAACTTTTTTCACTTTGTCATTATGGGGTATTGTGTGTAGAATTTTGAGGTGAAAAATGAATTTAATCCATTTTGGAATAAGGCTGTAACATGACAAAATGTGGAACAAGTGAAGCGCTGTAAATACTTTCTGGATGCACTGTAGGTGGTATGTATCAAAATAACACATAGATGAATGCCTGGGCCCAAGGTTTGTCAGGACAATGTTGCTTTATAACAACATTAAAAAAATGTTATTTGCTTTACATGAGTGTCATTAATGTTGTGGCTGAATGGTGTTAAGTCATGTTTCTTCTTTTTTTGGTTGTACAGTTAGTCTGTACTTTCCTTGTTTTGTTTGATTTACCTTTTGAAGAGTTATTCCTTTGACTTGTTTTTTTTTTTTTGACATCTACATTTTTATTTCCTTGATTCCCTCCCTTTGTTTGGTTTCTTGCCAGGCTCTGTTAATACATTCAGGAAGCTCACTTTTGTTCATTCATCCTGCCTGTAGGACTGGTGTCATGCATTTGGGTCTTTTTTTCCTGAACTCCATGTTACATCCTCATCTCACTGCCGAGAGTACGGCACACAAATACCTACTGTGCATGCTGTTAGTTAATCACTGTGTTAGGGAGGGGACATAGCCTATTCTAATGTCTCAGTTAATGCCTCAGTGGCTCTCCTTGAGAAATACATTTGTTGTTTTATTATGGGCTTGTTTCTATAATTCATAGGACGCATGCCATCCCAGATCACCCCCAGATGAATAGAGCTGGTGAGAGTGGAAAGATAAGTGTAATTCATTGAGGCCTGCTGCCATTATGTCTCAGTCCACCCATCTCTTTCTTTTCCTTTCTCATCCAACTTTTCTTTTCCTCGGTGTCTGTAGTCATGGATCATAATATTGTGATAGCTGTTAGTGGTGCATGCACCATTATTGATGTTGCCTCATGGATGTGAACAACAGTTTTAGCAAGTACAGACCCTTCTGGGAGTAATCAGAGGCAAAAAGAGAGATATTAAATCAAACATTTGAATGTTAACTTAACTTGACGCTTTAGCAGTGTTCATAATTGCAGCATCCTGCTAAATGAGATTGAAGTGAAGAAAAAATACACACCAAATGGAATATCCAAATGAAATGTCTTGAATCTTTTAAATGAGTGCTTTTGTGCAGAGAGGATCAAAGTCCAGATGATTCATTCAGTGGGGACCGTGTGTGTATCAGATTCAGATTCAGTCCTTTCAGTATTTTCTAACCATTCAATTCAATTAAAACAAAAATGTTAACCAGTGGTGGAGAAAGAGAAAAAGGAATCTCAATTTTTTAAATATATATTTCATTCTCTGCATGAAGGCCTATATATATTGTAATATATTATTTTAATGTAAAATAATTTTACTTTTGACTAAGCTCAAAAGCAGCTAGCTGACAGTGGCCTTGAGGAGCACTGGGAAAATGTTTAAACAAGAACAGGATAACTATAACAATTGTTGTCCATCAACCACAGATAAGATAATGTTCCCTATTTTTCAGTAATATCAGATCCTTGGCTTACTTTAGTGATAGTTCTAGCAAAAGGTAATGAGTACTAATGGCTGGTAAATAGGGGGGCAGGTAAAGGCAAATTAGTATTTTAAACAAAGTGAAAACTGAAATAGATGAAATCAGAATTGCACCTGACATCATGGCCTGCAGTTTTCCTCTTTCAAGATTTTTATAGTTTACTGCATGTATTACAGTATCCACTTATATAATAATAACATAGATATTATTATGAAAATATTCAAGGGAAGATACAGCTCATATGGAATTCTATAAATCTCTCATAATTTTCATGTGCTTATGTTAGAAGCCATCTCATCTTCACGTTAATCCGTGTAATGGCAAACACATTTGAGCAAAAGATAAAGTAAACAGTATGTGAACCTGGACAGCAAAGCCAACCCAACCAGTAGTGACACTGACCCTAGCCAAAAGCAAAACTAGTGAAAAAACAGTCAGAAAAAATGTCAGTGGCCTCCACCTGTAAAACCATTCCTGTTTTGGGGGTTGTCTCATTGTTGCCCCTCTAGTGCACCTGTTGTTAATTTCATTAACACCAAGGCAGCTGACACTAATTAACAACCCCCTCTGATACTTAACTGACCAGATCAATATCCCAGAAGTTTAATTGACCTGATGCTATACTCTGATTAAAAAGTGTTCCTTTAATTTTTTTGACCAGCATACATACAGCCTAAGACTGACTGTTGCGCTGCAACATTTACCAAAAACTACATCATCAATGTGCAGCATTTAAAAATATTGGAAAAGAAGAAAGAGAGCACAAAATGTTTGAAAGTAAGTGTTTCAGGAAAGAAGAGACACAGACATAAACCCACATGGCTCTCATGCTGGTCCTGGTCTGCCATTATTTGTCACAAACCATATTTGCACACCCACACATGCGCACTGTCCATCAGCTGGGCAAGCATCTTAGAGCAAGCTGAATAGGTCAAATGCAGCACAGAGGTTATTAATGTGTGAATGTGTGTTTCGGTGTGTCTGCAGTGCTGTCAGCATGTTGTGCTGTGACAGGGGTCCGGGTCATAGCACATTTACTCACTGACATGACTGTAATTACACCTCTTACACAAGCGCGCACGCACACACACTCACACTCACACTCACACACGCACACACACACACACACACACACACACACTTCTAATTACATCACACTGCTATGTCACTGTAGAGTGGAAATCGAGGCCACAGAGGCTACGCAGAGGCCACAAAGTAACAATGGCTTCTTCTGTCTGGGTCATTTCTGATATATGAGCCTTCTTTCCTCGTTACTTTGTGTTTATTGATTTATTTCTGAAGATATACTTTTGTAAATTTGTGTTCAAATTATGTACATCACAGTCCACTAGCACAGTTATGCATGTAAGCATAACTGTGTTTGTACAGCATGTACAGTTATTTGTTAAGAGATAATACTGTATAAGACAAAATCTTTCTAATAAAAGCAGCTAATGAAAATCTTGGCCAGTGTCTGAAGCAGTCATTCCCAAATTCAGATTCAGGATGTCAGAGAAGCTGAATGTTCAATATAGAGGTCTTGGCTGTACTGAACAAATGATGCTTTGAAAAAAATACTACTGGTGACAGTACTAATCTTTCTAGTATTAATATATATTGCATAACTGAGGGTAACAGTGTTAGGGGCATTTGGCCACAAACTAAAAAATTGACGCGGGCTTCATGAAGCCCAGAAGTTATTTAAATAGTCCCTTCTAGAATCCATCCAGTATTTATTGAGACAATAAATCCTCATGGTTTTGCTTGAAACTAATTCAAAGAATCACCAGAGTCATTAGAATTCGATGTCTGTGGACTATGAATGTCTGTTTAAGTGGACGCTCATTTCCAGATCCATACTTTTATTCTTGGACTCTACTGAAGTATCTTTACACAATTAGAGTGGTCAAAATATTTTTCTTATTGCGCTGCACATCAGTGATGCCCCTTACTTTTGCTCCCTCTCTTTTGTGGCCACTCTCACTTTAAGCCAGCTGCATGGATGCCCCTCACAAAGAGAAGGTTGGAATTGCAGATGGGTGGGGATTTTTATAAGGCTCATAGCTCAGCTTTGTGTTATTGGAATATCTGCTCTCATCATGCAGAGCTACGAGTAGAAAAAAAAAAACTGCCAATGTTTAGGGAGCGTGCAGAAGTTGAACTCTCACGGTGAACATCCTTACCCAGGTCTGAAGTAGCTATCCCATGCTGTCTGACAAGATTTTCACTATTTCTTCTTTAAATTCTGAAAATTCAAAACATTTCTAAGATGCTATTTAAAGTATGATATTTTTCACCAACAAAATGACATGATAGTTTGTTTTTCTTGTGGTTTTTGCCTCTTTTCTGATGTTCTGGCTGCTTAGCTCATTTTCTTTTTATCCTCTATTTCTCAGTGTTTGAAACACAGTATAAAATTACGGGTCACCAGAGGTCATTTAAGCAGTGTGTGTGTGTGTGTGTGCATGTCTGTGTGGGTGCACGCTACGTGGTATGTGAAGATCCTAAAGATGGGAAACTAACTTGATAAGGGTTGGCCAAGTTAGTTTCCCATCTTTAGGATTAATGTATGTGATGGCATGTTCACCAGTGTGAAAAACTACAGAGATTAACAGCTGATAGCCTGGTAGATGGAGGAGAGAGGAGGTGAATGGAGTCAGTGAAGGGGAGGTTTCTGATAACTGGAAGGTAAAATGACATGCTTGTCTTGTGCTTGTGTCAGAGCAGAAACGCAGATTAGAAATTGAGTGTTTCATCCTACGGGTGAGCAGTCTGGCCAACATCATATGTGATCTTTTGAGGTAAAATCAGAGAAACCCATTAATTTCTCCACAGTAGAACTCCCGTGGTTGCATAAATAGTTTTGGCTGTGATTACTTTGATCCAAAGTTTGTCACTAGTTGTTACGAACGGCTGTGTGGCTGGCAGAGTAGGACCCAATCGCAGGACTTGGAGACAAAAGGATTAACTAAAAGAGACAGCTTTATTGCTGTAACATGGAAACTCAGAAATACAAAAATACAAAAAACTCAGGCAAGGAATTAAGCTGGAAGCTATGAAAGTAGGAGACTACAGGGAACACGCAGGAACACACAGCTTGAGGGGAGGACGCGATGAAGAGCAGAGGGAGATTCAGACAATATAAATACACAGAGGTAACCAGGGCAAAGAGGGCACACCTGGGGAACATGGCTGAACAGAATCTAACTGACGAGACACAGGAAGCAAAACTGAACAAAATGCACACTAGACACAGGCTACCATAAATAAATATATAAATAAAACAGGAAATGACAGAACATGGGAACAGAAATGCAGATTTGACTCTGGGACAGAAAGAAACAAATATAGAGACCCAGACCAAGGCACGAGAACAGACACAGGGACAGGAGAAAAACATGAAGACATGACTGACACAGACCTGGACTCAGAAGGGAACTAACAGCATAACGAGAAACCAAGGACTAGAAGCAAAGAAACTAAGAAGCACCAAGAAAAGATATACTCAATACTAAATAATATAGACTAGAACCAAAACATCACATATCCAAAAGAATACATAATGAATTACAAAGACTCAGAACCCTGGGTCCAAGACCTAGGGACCATCACACTAGTTTGTCACTAGAAGACAAGGCAGTTACAGTTCTGACTGCAGTGATGATTTGTGTCCATCACTTTGACCCTTCTTTCTGGATCTTGTTCTACTCACTGATATTCTTCATACAGCTTGCTGTCTTCTCTTCACACACTGAATGTTGTCAGTCCATATGCCAAATTAAGATTGTCCAAGCTATAAGAATGTCAGATGGCTCACCCCTACTTTATTTCAATTCTTTCTTTATAGCTTTATTCACTCTCTTCATTAAGCAGCATTGCTTCTGATATACCAGACTTTGAGAAATCAATCATTTTTCTTTGCAAAAGATATGTAGAACGCTTGTAACCAAGACCCAGACTTCATGTTGACATTTCTTCATTATCAGAACTCATGGATATGTTCTTTAGGGCAAAGCTGAACCTGAACTCAGTCCCACATACCCATCTAAAGAAGCTGCATGTGCATTTCAGTCCTAACACACTAAGGCTCATAAAGGCAAGTGGCAACTTTTCCCTAATGATGGTATTGACAAGGCCTTGATAGAAATGTTAATGGATTAGCATAAGTCGTTTCCCCATTCCCTTTGGTTATGCATGTGATGTAGGCGAGAAATGAAAATCTCTGTCCATTCGGTTTAATACACTCATTATCCATAGTGTACTGTTTGACCAGTCAATAGTGTTTTAAAATGATGAATGGGTGACAGAGTGAAGCATTAAAATAGATCTAAAATGGAGCTCTTTCCTGGTACATGATACACCTGGAAGGAGTGTAGACATCTTACATGGTACACCAACAAGAGATAAAATGCTAACAGTGTGAAAGGCATGTGTTGTTAAAGTGCTTTGAGTGGTCAGTAAGACCAGAAAGTGCCACTAGCATACCAGTCCAAGTCAAAGACAAAGACACAAAGAGACAAGCAAATAGATACACATTAGTGAATTATCATCTACTTTACAGTAGTTCGGTAATGCGTTTGATATGAAGTTATGTAGAAACATGAGCTCAGAAAAAGAGTTTTGGAAATACTCACTGAATAATAATAGAATTTCTCAATTAAAATTGAAAACACAGAAATATACAGTATTTTGAAACACAGAAAATACAGCCATGTGTAACATGGTTAATGTTTGGCAGTGGTTGTAGCCTAGAGTTTAGCAATGCATGTGAAATAGCACTTTCCCCACCCTCACCGCTGTGGTACCCTTAAGCAAGGCTCTTGACCCTTAACCAACATCAGACTGGTTGTACAGGTGGGAATGTGAGTGTGGTCAGGGGGTTCCTACAAAAGAGAGCTGGAATGAGTGAAATTTAATTAAATTAGAAAAAAAAAGAATAGCCAGATCATTCATTGGGATTCTTAACTGGAAAGTTACTGTCAAAGTTAAAGCTAAAAAGTACACACTGTGTAACATTTTGACAGTGAGCATGTGAAATTGTCCAAACGATGATATAATACTGAAACAAAACTGAAACAAATCTTGACTTTATTTCATGCACTTAGATTTTGGACTACTTGATGGCACACCAATATTAAGCCAGTGTATGTGGAATTGACTACGCACTGAAATTATGGGATAATCAAAAGATTTCCCCATTCCCTGGAGTAAGCAAACTTTTAAGAAGAAGCTACTGAATGTATACAATGAATTTTATTGAAGCATACAGATTAAATAAGGAAATTATGTAATTTTCCCAAATAAACTGAATATTTTCTGTTGTTATTATACATATTTATGTTTGAAGTAAAACTATGACATTTGTTAGCAAGGGTGCACGATTCGTGCCAAAAATAAAAGTGTATTTTGAAAGGTCTAGACTGGGAGTTGAACTTCCAACCTTAACACTGAAATTGCCTTTGCCCTCAACCCCATGCTTCCGGTGTCTGTTTATTAGACCAAAGCAACTCAAGAACCCAAGAACCTGTTTTGCCTTTAAGTGACAGCTATTAGCTTGACACTGGTCTTTTTAAGCATCTGATTTACTTCAACTTTTTACTCTGATGGTTAAATATTGTACCTTATGTTGAAAATTTGGCTTCTTCTTTTGAAAAGCTTCACTGGATTGGCCTATAGGATTACACATTAGAGATCTGCCAATTATGGATCTGCATGTTGGTCCTTGACATAAGAGCTGCTGAGAAGGTGTGAAAGGTGTGGAAGTTGATTAAGACTGAGGGTACCACTTCACTACCTGCTTGCCCCTTAAAGAGCTCTCTATGCTGAATATGAGTCCCAAGGACCCCTCTCTCCAACCATCCAGGGGTAGACTAGACTAGCATGCAAGCAGTTAGGGAGGCCAACAGACAGAGAGAGACAAATGCAGAGCAGAGGAATGAAGTGCCTCTTCACACTGGCAGTTAATAGTACCAGAGTGGAGAGCAGGATGGAGGGGAACCTCTTGGATGTGTGACCCCATGAAGAGCTCTCAAACCGGGTCTCACTGTGTCCCTGAACCCCCTCTCTCTTCTGGACTTACACCCCTGCAGCCCAGAAGGGTCGAAGCTAACCCCACAACCCTACTCTGGAAACTCGGTAATAGGGCCTGTATGAACTCTTCAAGGGGATTAAAAGCCTCTTCTGTACCCTGGGCTCAGGCTTTTTAAACTTACTGTTTTTCTTTTTTTTTTAACACAATTTCATCTCCTACTTTAATTGTTATCAGTCTAACTTTCAAAATAAAAAATACAGGAATGTAGTACATAGAATTTTGTGTCTATATAACATAGTATGGGGAAGAGGATCTGCAGCTCAAGTCAGGCTAAAAATGATTCAGAAGGAGACGGCTGTGATTTAGGACAAAGGAATCTGTCAGGTGTGACAGAGTTCTCCAACAATGCCGTTTGAAAATCTCCAGTGGAAACAAAACTAGGCAGGAGAGCTGCAGCACATGAGGACCTGAAGAGGTAGAGTGGCGGTTGAGTGGAGAAATGGAGTGATGAACCTGGATTTGGAGTACAGGGGAAGAGACACAGAGGTTAACACAGGTCAGGAGAGAGAGCAAGATACTGAAGTCCTATTCTGAGCTACTGTACATAACCAATCTTACATCAACTGAGGTCTGACAGCACTTCATTCTTTCTGTTAGATAGCAACTCCACACTAGATATTATATGAACAAAAAACATTGCTGCTCTGGCCTAATGATGGCCATTAACAATAAACTGGATAATTGCTCTGATCAGTTAAGCATCGGCGCTCTCACAGTTTCTCACTATGTAAACACTGAGCTAATGCACTACAGCACACAGTCAGTTAGTTGAGCTAACATGGGAACCAGAAGTTAAAAGGCAAAAGGGAGACTGGAACAAACATGTACACTGCAAAATAAACAGGATGATTGTCCAAATGTTCTGAAAATGTTAAGTGGGCTTCTTTTTCCCTGACCATTCACACAACACAACAATAGCATCTCTCTTGAGACTGAAGCTTAGTTGTTGTTTTTATTTTTCTCTCACTACACTATCTACACATCTGGACTGGTTTTGCCAGAGCAGCTTGAGTCTCTGTAGTGTTACTGTCACGTACTTAATTCTGAAACTTTTCCAGTGAACATTAGAAACATGATGGATTCACACCTTGTGAATTAAACCACTGTCAGATGTCAGTGGATGCCTAGACCCTGTCCACAAATAGATGAGAATATAAATTTCTCACTATCAGTACAGAGGCCTAGAGGCAATTGGGATGTTGTAAACTAAACACTAGCCAGGGTTTATCACATTTGTGTTGTGTTCCTACTGTAATCCCACCTCACCCTCTGCCTCCCTCCTACTTGTTTGCTAGTGACGGCGTGTCACAGTAGAGGGTGCAGTCATGTCAGGAGCTACATGGGGTTAAACTCTAGCACTCTCATGTAGCTGACAATTAAGCATGTGGGCATTTAGGAGCTACTAGGATTGCTTTAGTCACTCATAGGAGGTAATTTGGTGCATTTTATATAAATGTTACCAGCAGAAAAACAGGAGTTGTTGTGTTTTTCCATTCTACTTTCTTCATGTGTTTTTTTTCTAAAGGTTCAGTGCTTTTACCGTTCATCTCCTTTTTCTCCATCACTTTACCTGTCACTCCAAGCTTCTCCCTCTACCCACCACTTCCCCTCTTTCTTTCTCTTTCTTCACCTTTATCTTTCTCAACCCTTCCATCTCCATCGTCAACATTTTCCAATCTTCCACAACACGTCTCTTCCACCATACAAATCTCCCTCTTTCCCTCATTCTTTCTCTCTCTCTCTCTCTCTCTCTCTCTCTCCAAGTCAGGTGACACCAGCCAGACCACTAATTAGAATTCTGTCACTAAGTAAATGCATTGTGACCGGTGGCTGACAGCTCTGTCTATGTGTGTGCGTGTCCACGTGTGTGTGAGTGTGTGACAGTTTGGGCAGCTTGTTGGCGGTGACGATGGCAGCCGCCTGGCATTTTTAACGTGGCAAGGTGCTGCTCTCGCCACTGACCTGACAGTCATTTAAATTACACAGAGGATGGCTGCTCTCTATGTGTGTATGTATGTGTGTGTAGAGAGGGAATGAGAGAGAGATTGAGGACGGACCATTAGTAGCTGTGGGATAATTCACTGACTTGCGGGTTGACTGATTGTGTAGCTGACTGACTGACTCACTGACTCATTGTTGGAAAACAGACAGACAGACAGATAGGCACAGCTTGTTTACCATGTCAACTCACCAGTATAACACAAATCTCCCTTTTTTGCATGCATACACCCACTTACACACACAGACACGCACACACTCGGAGAGGAGAAATATAATGTGAGGACAGCAGCAGATGAGAGAGGTAAAAAGGAGCTGAAAAAATGTTTTTATAGCCTGACAATCAGCTAGTGCAGTGTGATGAAAAAGACTGACTGTAAGGGTAGGAAGCGGTGGAAAGGCAGAAATCTGTAAACAGAATTAACCTGTCGAAGGTTTTCACCCTCACTGCATTATTGTTTCTAAAAGTTCACCTTGCATGTTTCAAGCACAGAAGAAACTGATAAATGTCTTTTTTTGTTTGTTTTTTCAGCATAAACATTGTGACTGAGCCATCAGCGTTTTAGAATTCTGCCAAGCAGTTTTCTGCCATTTTAAGGAAATATTTTTTAAGCCCACATACACAAGCAAGGAAAGATTGTAAAAATCGATTTGTAAAGATTGTTGTAAAAATGAATTACTGTTTATTATCAGTAGTTTTGCGACACTTTGCTAATTCAACAACTCTAGAGAGCCTTTTTTGATAAGCTCCTGTTTTTCAATATCTTTATCTGAGCTGCGACTCTTACTAAAATCAAGAAGAATTGCCATAATGTCTGCATGACCTTGTGTGACTACATTCAGTTACCCTAATTTCACATACATATTGGGACATAGTTAACAGGAGGAGGAGGGTGAGCCAAACCATCAAAAGGTAGGTGCTTATTGCAGTTGTAATTCTAACAAAATGAACCAGCTTACTGCTCTCTCTTAGTTCTAGTCTGTGTCTTAAATTAGTCAGTCTTTATGCCATATTGTCCTAGTTTGTTTGCAGAAATGATCCAGATTGTTGCATTTTTAGATGGCATTACAGGGTGGTTGACTATGGACACGGGTTTGTTTTGATTATCTATGATTAGAAACTCTTTTTTATCTAAATCTAGTGATCGTTTTCACATAAATGTAAGCACAACAGGACATTTTTCATGGTACACAACATATGGATCTTTCTTGCTATGACAGCGTAATAAATGATCATGTCATAAACAAAGTAATATGTTGTTATAATGAGAAAAGCTTCTGCAACCCTAATATGCTGTTATCCTGTTAGCAAAAGTGTTATTCTCCCCCTGAAGGGAGGAAGTATGTAATTGGTTCAGTTTGTTTGTTTGTCTGTCTGTTTGTTAGCAGTCTAGTGTCCACAGTTTTCAAGATATCATTTTCAAATTTTGTGTGAGGGTAGATACCAATAACAGCTCGAGTTGATTTAATTTAGCTGAAAATCAGGTCAAGGTCACACCAAATGTGAAAATCAGTAAAAACTTTATATTACCCACAATTTTTAAAATGATTTAAAACTTCAACTTCGTATTTAAACTTCACAACAATGTACTAGGCCTTGGGTGACATGAGTACCTTTAATTACCTTGGAGCCAGACTGGACATGCTGGGAAAGGTGGTGGAAAGATGCACACTAAAGACTATAGAAGCCATCCTGAACAACTTTGATCACCCACTTTATAACATCTTTATAGAACAAAAAAACATCAGTACTGGAAGACTCCTCTAGAGAAAATCATTCGCACCCACAGCCATCAGGCCATCAGATGAGCTCTGTCAGACATATGAATTTCACTTTGGGATCAATAAAGTTATTATTCTTATTCTTATTCTTATTCTTATTCTTATTCTTATTCTTATTCTTACCTAGGTTGGCTAAGGATTTGACCTTGACCTTCACTGTTAGCGCCTAAGGTCAAAGTTGACTTTGAAAAAAATTTAAAGAAACCATATTGAGTATTATTTTTTTCACTATGACGCCCTATGACGCCACAATGACGCCGCTGAAGTTAGCATGTTTATTAAAAACAGGCTGACGTCAGCATGTTGTAATAAAAACATCAGGGGTACTTGCATTCTCTGAGTGCTCTTGTTTGAGTATGTGTATAATATTGGATTAAATGTGCAATATGTAGGATTTTAGTTTGTCCCTTCTGGGCTACTGTCAAAAAAGCCAGTGCAGCATGGTGGATTGTGGGAGATGACCTACTCCCTGTGGGTGATAATGGAAACACAATGATTACTTTTTTTAGATGATTACACACAAATGAAAATGTAAATATAAATATTATATTCTGTTTCTTCCTGTAGATTCCTTCCTGTAGAAAGTATACCTGTCTGTGTGTGTGTGTGTGTGTGTGTGTGTTTGCATCCAGCTCAGCCTCTAGCTCAGATTAGTACTCACCAGACTCCAGTTTTTTCTGTCAGTCCTCTCCAGTCTTTCCTTTCTTCACTTGTATTCTTCACTGAATCGGAGTTATGAGCCTGTAGAGCAGTGGGAAAAAAACATTAAGCTGAGCTGAAACATTTTCAGCCTGCACAGCTGCCACCTCATACCAATAGCTTGTAAAAATGTATCAACTTCTGTCAAAAAAAGTTTATTCCATGCTTTCCTGGATCAGTATTGTACTGAATTTCTTACATTTTATACGGAATATTAAGAATATTGTTCAGTAGTAAAGATGAGTACAACATTGACAAACCTAAGTGAAACAGACAAACAGTGGAATATGAGCGATGTTGTTTAAATACATCTTACTATAATGATCGTAGCATATGTATGTATATATGTCTGATTGTACTCTATGTCCTCCTTAACAGGTGGGTCAATCTGAACGAAACTTTGCACGAACATCATCACACATACAGCAATTACTAACATGTATATGTTTTTCAAAAAGATTTATTATAAATCCCAATTCTTTTGATTTTCCTATATATTATTTCCTCATCCCTCTGTGAATACCATGTTACATTCTCCATTTATGCGTACGTAACTTAATGGTCACCAACATTTGTATCTGTGACGGAATTTTGATCGACTCACCACTAAACACAGAATGAAGAATTTGAAAAAGTGCCACAAGCTAGCTAGTACACATATGATAGAGATTGAAAGTCCATTTTCATGAGTGCTTATCTTGTCTATTGACCATTTATGGAATGTACACATTGCTTCATGCTTCATGCTGGGGCAGCAGGCTGAGGGTAGTGGATGCCAACAGACTCAATAAACTGATCTGCAAGGTCAGTAATGTTGTGGTGATGGAGCTGGACTCTCTAAAGGTGGTGTCAGAGAGGCGGATGTTGTTCAAGTTAAGGACAATGCTGGACAATACCTCCCACCCACTCCATGACATGCTGGCCAGTCACAGGAGCACGTTCAGTGAGAGACTGAGATTACCCAAATGCACCACTGAACCACACAAGAAATCATTCCTGCCTGTGGCTCTCTCTGTACAACTCCTCCATCTAAAGCACAAGTATACACCTCAACAACTGTACAGCCTTAATATAATAAAGGTAGTATGATAAGAGGGGCACCTCAATTCAACTTTATCTATAGTCAATTTTCTGTAATGTATTGGGATATTTATATATTAGAGTTATTGTATTATTAGAGCTATTTGTAATATTTTGTAATATACTGTATTATTTATTATTGGTATTTAAACTTGTTAATTACTTTTCTTACTGTCCT
>VUQS01068312.1:2428-15688 GCA_015108495.1 Heterochromis multidens
TTAACTGTTGAAATTACTTTCAACACACTGTTTACTTCCTGAAGCCACCAGGGCTGGTTGTGATTAAACCACTTTAGCAAACCACTTCCCTGGGTTAAGGAATTGTCGTGCACATAAAACTATATTTTCTTACATGCTGATAATTCAACTATCTACTGCCATCACTGTTGTAGCTTTCATATCAGTATATGTTTGCGGTTTCATTACAAGCAATGATAAAAAAAAAAAGTATATTTGAAATATATGCTCACTATTAATGCAGATCATGTACAGTTATACTTGTGGGCTTGTTAGTTAATAATTTAAAACTGGTGGTAGCATTCTTTAGCACTTTAGCAGAGAATTCTGACAGTATGAACTGGATTAGTGAGGAGACCAACAGAGTTGGTAGTTGGTAAAGCTCATAGGAGGACAGAAGTGGGATGGCCACGGAGGTTCAAAGCCACAGGGAAGCTTTGCTAAAGGAAGTCTTGCTCCTACTGTAAATGAAAGCCATTTATCATTCTTTCACTGCAGATGGGTATAAGTTATCAAACTTTCTTCTTTTCCTCCTCTCTCCATCTGTCATATCCATCTCGCTGCATCCATCATTCCCTGTTATTGCCTGTCTTTGACTCCATATTTTTGCCACTTTTCCTCCACATTTTAATGAGAGCTCTGTCTTTCTGTATTGTTATTAGCACTCTTCAGCATATTCAGTGTTGTTTTCGTGTTCATTAGAAATACTCATGGCTGCACTTCTTTGCTATAGTTACTTATACTGCTTTTTTCCTCCTAATTTTTTTTGATTAAGTGATGAATTGCTTAATGACTATTATAATCAGAAACCAGTGAACATGTGAAACAGCTCTGAAGTGCTGTAGTGGGCCTACATAGACACAACTCTGCTTTAAGCTACATGCCAACAACAAGATAACATGCTCAGAAGAATAATGTTAACATGCTGATGTTCAGAAGTTATTATATTAAATATTAACTCTCCTATACTAATAGTTACATTAGAATTAAAATGAAGTTGAAGTTGATAGGACTGTCATTAGCTTTTTATGTATATATTCATAATCTTAAGTACTGGAAAGAAAATATAAGATTGAACCTAATGATGAGGTTTCCTCTTCAGTTCTAAAGAGTCTTGATTTAGTGCCATTCATCTCTACATTTTATTACAAATGCAAAGTCTTTGACTCACCGCTGCATTCTTAATGATTTGGTGGGTTGGTTGTCACTGACAACTCAAAGAAAACAGCACTGGTATATAAAGCCATTCTAGGTAAACTTCCAGTTTATCTCTATACCCTTCTCTGTCCCAGTACCCATAGTTACCAGCTATGCTCCTCTAAGTTGTTTCCTTTGGATGCACTTACAGTTCTGACAGATCTGGGGAAAACAGCATTTTTTCTAAAACATTTCTAAATTTGCCTTTATCTACTGGTGAATTTAAAAGTATAACAAGGAATGCAATGAAGGAGACTTGTGGATGTTTATTTTGAGGAGCCACTTAATGTTTTAATGTTTTATGTTATGGGTATTTTTATATTGTGTATTTGTTAGGTATTTATATTTTATGTTGTGTTTGTAGTATTTTTGAGATGTTTTGGGTTGTATGGCTGCTACCTTGGCCAGGTCTCTCTTGTAAAAGAGATTGTGATCTCAGTGGGACTTCCTGGTAAAATAAAGGTAGTAAATAAATAAAAGACAGCATATCACCAGAGTCAGGGAAGTTATTTCTGCAAAATTTAAATTTCAAAGCAATGCGTGTGATAGTAGCTTAGATAGTTCATGCAAAACCACACATGTACATGTGATAATAGCACTGATGGAAAGTCATAAGCATTCATCCTCTGGTTACCTTACTGTATGTGTCCATCCAATATTTCAGTCTGAAACAAAGTGGTGATTACAATCATTGGACCCATTAGATTAGTGTTGCAAAAAAAATGTTTGATTAGCATTAGTATCCATCCATCTATTCTCTTAATTGCTCGTCCAATTAACCAAATACACATCTTTGAAAGCCCAGAGTGAACCCACACAGACACACAAACATGCAAACTCTACACAGAAAGGCCCTAGCCAGGACCTTTTTGCTGTGAAGAAATTCATCAAATCCTTTTTGCAAAATAAATTCTTTGTAAAATAATTTTCTCTAAGTTGGCAAAACATTTCAGCACAACACACCAACAACAATACCCATCATTTACATCTTTGTCCATCTTTGACCTCTTGGTTGTATTACTCACCCATGCATCACTGGGGAAGCAGAAAGCTGTCTTCCGCTTTCTTGTTCCCCATCTGCTCAGAGGCCCCCATCCTCCATCATCCCCCTTACAGGGCATGAAACCAGTGGTATGTCACCCTTGTCTCTAGATCTCCAGTGTGTCAGGAAGTTACAGAGGAAGTAAATTTACAGATGTTTCCAACAGGAAACTGCAAAGAGGATTTTTGGGAGGGTAGAGATACCACATATGAGTTTTCATATACAAAAATAACATGAGTGGTAAAGACAGCAGATAATAGTTACCTTTAAATTGCAATGTAAAGCTTAAGCTTCAGTGGTTAAATCATATTAATGTCTCAACAAAGATATCTTACTATATTGCTGTGAAATATACTAGTGAAAGGAAAACAAATATCTCAATTAGTACTTTTAAAAGAAAATATCTCAGCATGACCCTTCATAATATACAATATTTTTGTTATTTTATTAATAAGTACATAGCTTATATGTTTAAAAAAGAAACTGTTATAAGATCCGATCCCTGATCTAATCTGTTAGGAAAGCCACACACAATAAATCTGCACAGCTGAACAAAGCAGTGCTGCATAATCAGACTACACTGATCAAGTTATAGAAGTAATTTAAGCTGTGTGAATGTATGCAGTGGCTGGATCTTACATCAAAAATACCTTTTTATTCCAATAAAAGTTAATTGTTTTAGTGAGGTGTAAATTTGCCTTTAAGGATTTTTTTGGGGTGTGTGCTTTTTTATATTGTGTTACTTTTGTTATTGTAAAAATGAATTGTTATATGAAAATCACACATTTGCAAGTTACCCAAGTTACTGCCTGTCTGGCTGTATTTTGTTGCGGTTTTATGGGCAGACAGATGCAGAGTGGCACTCTTTAGATTTTTATTGCAGTCATAGGACCAGTCTTGTGCAAACTTTCTGCTGATCGGTGTCTGTCTGAAGAGGAAGTCTCTGTCTTCTGTTATGAAAAACATTCTTCACTCTCAGATTAAGAACATGATATTGCAGGGAAGCGTAAATAAAAAATAACGAAGGTGGCTTATCTTTTAAATTTACTGTGAAAGAATGCATGTATACATGCAAAGGCAGAAAAAAAAAACCAAAAGAGAAAGACCAAAAGAAAATGTTTTAGAGTTAAAACACACATGCAGGCAGAAGTGCACTGACTTGTGTTTGGGTGGGGTCACTGCTGCAGATGAGCTGGACCTTAGGGTCATGTTTTTCACTATGCTATAATGCTTATTCAGCCTTTTCCCTGTGGCGTGTCTGTAGGAGTATCAGAAGCAGCAGCCAGGCCTTGAGGGAATGTTCATTTCATCCAGCTGCTCTTTCATGTGACTGAACTCCTCTCAGCAGCTAGGCTCTCTGAATCCCCATAGAGTTTGACTTTTTTTTCTCCAAGGTTAAAGAACACAGACATAAAACACAGCTGAGTATCTAGGCTGAGTGTTTCAGTTGAATGTATCAGCCCAGGGAAACCCTGGGGAGCACTTATGTAGTCCGAGCCAAGAGACAGTATCAAGTCCAGTGTGAGTGATCTGATATGGCGTCAGATGAAGTTTACTGTTACTTTATCACAACCAGAGAACATCAAATTATGTCGAGTTTATGGTTGGCTGTATGGTCTGTATGTTTTGTAACTGCATATCTGAGAAGAAAGCCAATGAGAAGCTAGCTTAAGTCTACTTGTGGTTTTATATCCTCATTAACAATTTCAGTGAGATCCCTTGCAACATTTGCAGCCTCACAAAGTTCACAAACCAAAAATTTCTTTTTGCAGAAATACGTGAAGTAAACACTGATTCAAGGTAAGTGTGCTGTAAAAAGAAAAAAAAAAATGCTTTTCCTTTTTTGTAATGATGCTTTTTTGCTTCACAGAGTCTAAACTTGAAGTGACACTGGGTTAAATGAGAACTCATCTGAATTCTCTCAGACAGGTCACAGATGGCTCTGCACAGTTTTTCCTTCTTGCTCAAGTGTAATGCTCACTTAAATTCATCTCTCTTTAATGTTGCCCTCATGAAGTCCCACTAGTGCTCCTCTTGTTTGTGTTAACTTTAAATGACTGATTATGTAAGTGGCTTCCGACTGTGTCCTCAAAAGCGATGAGGGTAAAACCAGCACTGACCAGTGTGCTGTCCATTTGGTCTTGATCCCTTATTTTTCTACAGTCATGCATGAATAAGTTATAGTTCACTTAATGCTGCTGCTGAGATTTGAAATTATTTTCTTTAACCACTTTTACGTCTTCTTCAGTGTGTATATATTGATCAGGCATAACATTATGAGCATTATATATAGACTCCACTAGACCCCTGAAGGTGTGCTGTGGTATCTGTCAGAAAATGTTAGCAACAGATCCTTTAAGTCCTGTAAGTTGTGATGTTGGGCCTCCATAGATCGGACTTGTTTTTCCAGCACATCCCACAGATGCTCGTTTGGATTGAGATCTGGGGAATCTGGAAGCCAAGTCAAGCCTCAAATTCATTGTTGTGCTTCTCAAACCATTCCTGAACCATTTTTGCTTTGTGGCAGGGCGCATTGTCCTTTCCATGAAAAGGTGTACTGTACATGGTCTGCAACAATGCTTAGGTAGGTGGTACGTGTCAAAGTAACATCCACATGGATGGCAGGACCCAAGGTCTCCCAGGAGAACATTGCCCAAAGCATCACACTGCTTCTGCTGGCTTGTCTTCTTCCCACAGTGCATCATGGTTTGATGTGTTCCAAGTGAGCGATGCACACGCACCCGGCCATCCACGTGATGTAAAAGACAATGTGATTCATCAGATCAGGCCACCTTCTTCCATTGCTCCGTGGTCCAGTTCTGATGCTCACATGCCCATTGTCAGCGCTTTTGGTGATGGACAGGGGTCAGCATGGGCACCCTGACTGGTCTGCAGCCCCATGCGCAACAAACTGTGACGCACTGTGTATTTGACACCTTTCTATCAGAACCAGCATTAACTTTTTCAGCAATTTGAGCTACAGTAGCTTGTCTGATGGATCAAACCACACAGGCCAGCCTTCGCTCCCCACATGCATCAGTGAGCCTTGGCCGCCCATGACCACTGGTTCACCACTGTTCCTTCCTTGAACCACTTTTGATAGATACTGACCACTGCAGACCAGGAACACCCCACAAGAACTGCAGTTTTGGAGATACTCTGACCCAGTCATCTAACCATCACCCTTGTCATGGTAATTTTCAAACTCGCTCAAATCCTTATGCTTTCCATTTTTCCTGCTTATATCATATCAACTTTAAGGACAAAATGTTGATTTGCTCCCTAATATATCCCACCCACTAACAGGTACCACAATGAAGAGATAATCAGTGTTATTCACTTCACCTGTCAGTAATCATAATGTTATGCCTGATCAGTATACAGATGAAAGACTCAAACTTAATAAAAAACAATAATTCAATATTGATTTCTGCATCATTCAGTCAAAGTGAGCATGACGTTAATTAAAAGTGATGTTCAATCTTGGCAGATCAGCTGATAACAGATCACTGATGTCTACTCTGTTCTGTACAGAGGTCTTGTTGGTGCTGTCCATTCACATGAACGGTTGGGGATGTCCCAAAATAGACCCTTACTGTCATGTCATAAAGGGATGGACATGGTCAGCAACAATACTCAGGAAGGCTGCAGAGTTTAAACGATGCTCAGTTGGTACTAAGGGGACCAAAGTATGCCAAGAAAATATCCCCCACGCTAGCCTGAACTGTTGATACAAGGCATGAAGGATCCAAATTCTGACCCTACCATCTAAATGTTACAGCAGAAATTGAGACTCATCAGACCAGGCAACATTTTACCAGTATTCTGTTGTCCAATTTTGGTGAGCCTGCGCAAATTGTAGCCTCAGTTTCCTGTTCATAGCTGACAGGAGTGGCACCGAGTGAGGTCTTCTGCTGCTGTAGCCCATCTGCTTCAAGGTTCGATGTGTTGTGTATTCAGAGATGATCTTCTGCATACCTTGGTTGTAATGAGTGATTATCTGAGTTGCTGTTGCCTTCCTATCAGCTCAAAGCAGTCTAGCAATTCTCCTTTGACTTCTAGCATCAACAAGGCATTTTATCCCAGAGAACTGCTGCTCACTGGATATTTTCTCTTTTTCGGATCATTCTCTGTAAACCCTAGAGATGTTTGTGTGGGAAAATCCCAGTAGATCAGCAGTTTCTGAAATACTCAGATCAGCTCAGTCTGGGAACGTCAACCATGCCAAGTATAACTTTTTTATAACTTAAATCACCTTTATTCCCCATTCTGATGCTCAGTTTGAATTTCAACAGGTCATCTTGATCATGTCTACATGCCTAATTGCATGGAGCTGCTGCCATGTGATTGGCTGATATTCGTGTTAACGAGGAGTTGAACAGGTGTAGCTGATAAAGTGTAAATTACTTCAAATGAAAAATAAAATCAATCTGACTATAATGATCCTGATTGAATTTTGAACTGATTCTCCCAAAATGTTGTCTTTAAAAACCTGATCATTTCCTTTGAATTATACTTTTTTGCATATAATTTGTTGTCTTTTAAAAATATTTAGCAGCACATTATTTTGTGAAGACTGACCATCAATTGGACTGCTGACTATTACCACTGATGTGAAATGTGCTGTATTTATCAACCCTTTCTGTGATGTGTTTTATTATTCTAGCCATCCTCATCTGTGATCGCCTTTTTCCTTCAGCTCAGAAACCTCACACTGACAGAGAAGCCCTAACTTCTTTTCTAAGCAGTCCATTAATGTTTAAAGAAAGCGGTAAATGTACAGCATGTTGAATAAAAACAATATTCTGGGGAAGTTCCAGAGAGGCGCTTGGGCTGACTGTGGAAGCCACACAGCAAAATAACCTTTGATCTGATGGAAATGGTTTCAGCTCTTTTTCTGTCTTGTTTCATCTTTGTTAAAACGCTGATATTTTTCGTATAAGGACTGCAGTGTGGAAAAGAACAACAAATGCACAGCTGTGGTTTATTGTATATGCTTATAATCCTTAACCATTTATTTGAATTGAGGGTGCACCAGTGTTAACTTACTGGGTGAAAATATAGTAATAAATGGTGTAACTATAATTATATTTAACATGCCAAATACAACGTTTATCTTCAGAGAGAAAAAAATTCCAAGAAAAAGCAAAAAGTCAGCAGTAGAAAGTAAAAATGGCACCACAACTTACAGTAACACCACCTCTGTCTGTGATTACACTTGTCTTTTCTTTACTTCTTCTTTTACCCTGGAGACTGCCCAAACCTACCCCTGCTTTCTTCTTACATTCACCCTGCTTCCAAAGTAGTCCAGCCAAGCATGAGATGGTTGTAAAAATGTTATCTCACACACTGGTGACCTTTTAGGGGCATCATGCCAGGAAAACACTCCTACTGAAAGCCCTGAATGGATCAGTGGTGACCCATGCATCCCCTGCCTGAACTGGTCGTCACACTTGGATGAGTGCACAAAAAGAGCTTCTCATGCCAGGCTTTTAATGGCCGCTGTAGGGTAGCCTGAAGCAGGAAGTCACATAGATTCAAATAGGAAAATGCAGCATTCATTCTTACTGTAGCCATGATTTAGTGAATGCATGTCCTGTCATTGTGCGTCTGAAATCAATCCTGAGAAGGATAATAACAATGTAGGGGGCTGGAAACCCCTTGTGATACAATGCTGGGTTTTGTCAGTAAGAAAATAGTGAATTAAATTGCCAGAGTGTTTACTGTATTAGAAGTTAT
The DNA here is from genome assembly GCA_015108495.1 of Heterochromis multidens. Classification (NCBI taxonomy): domain Eukaryota; kingdom Metazoa; phylum Chordata; class Actinopteri; order Cichliformes; family Cichlidae; genus Heterochromis; species Heterochromis multidens. The sequence continues at coordinate 10,425 of VUQS01068312.1, forward strand.
AGAAGTGATATATTAGATACAATAATGTGTTTTAGTTGCATTTCCTAGCAAACATGTTTGAAACAGTGACATCATTTCCCCAGTCAAAACCGGTTGTGGTAAAAACTGCACCGCAGATAGACAGATGGTGGTTTTTGTTTTCATTTTGTTTTACCTATTAAAGGGAAAATATAAAACCACTGTTGCACAGACACTTAGCTTTGCTAGAAATTTCAAGAAGGACATCCAAAAGATGGATGTTCACAAAAGACATCCAACCAAGATTAGATGTTGAGAGAAGACATTCAGCTGGCAGTTATTCAGTGTTGAAATATTCAGTGTTTGCTTTATTTGTCATGAGGTGTGGAGTGAAGACCCAAACTTATAACTCAAAGGCAGAAGAAATGAACAAAAACTAACCTAGGTTGCAAGCAGAAGTCCAACAGTGCAAAAAGAAAACCACAAAGAGAAACAAACTCAAAAGCCAGAACTGCAGGGAGCACACAAGGAAGGTAAAGAGGGGAGCACAACAGACACCAAGACAGAGGACACGGGACTATTTATACACACAGACAACTAGACACAGATCTAGACAATAAAGACGATCAGACAGGAGGAAGTAAAACTAAACCTGACACCAGAGATACATAATTAGGAATAACAATAACTGAAAACAGGATGCACAGAAACGTGAATGAACTTAACAGGGGGAGTCACACAGAGGAAACACCAAGGGAACTAATCAAACTCTATAAATACAAGCAATATCTAGAGCTAAACAGCAGCCAAAACTAACGTCTCAGGAAATGGAGTAAACCTATACAATGAATAAAACTAAGAACAAAAAAAACAAAAACAAAAAAATCATAAAGCAACCAAGGAGAGCACCTGAAAATACACAAAGATTCTAAACTCCAACCAAATGAAAACCCAGGGATCATGACAGGATTGGCTCACCACAACCTCTCGAACAGCAGCTCACAAATCCAACATCCCCATCAATATGGTTTTTCGAACTCTGAACATTTCGAGATATTGCGCTGCATATCAGTGTTTTGTGTGGATTTTTGATTTCTTTTGTGAAATATTTTGCAAAAGAATTTAAAAATTTAATTTAGATAAATAATTTGGAAACCGTACAATGTGACAAAAAAGTAAAAACACTCCTCATGCAAAGTAAAGTGCCTATTAGTGATCAGTTTTTGAGAAGCTTCATCATTGTCGGTAAGAATGCGTGAGCCTGGAGCCGAGTGCAGCCATTTCTACTAACACTTCTACTGTTATACGCTGTTGTATTTGGTCTCAGTATGTTAATTTATGTCATTTAAACCTTACAGTATAAACAAAAATGATAGAATATGGTCAGCTCTGTCATTTAATTTATTACTCCTGTTCTGAAAAAGCCATGATGTTTAAAACATTACACATCTCCACATGGAAAACTAACTTGTCAGGCTAACCACTGTTCAGTTCAATTCTGCGCTATAATACAATGGATTATTCATAGTCACTCAGGTATTCAGACTACTTTCTCTTAACGTGCACACACTGTCAAATGATGAGCTGCCCTAGATATTCATCCTTCACATTTAAACTACCCAGTAGCCATGTTCATGCAGACATATTAATAAGGACACCATTATCTTTGCTCATAATTTCTTTATCTTTGCTCATAAATGCTTCTCCTGCTGCTTTCTTGGCTCCTAACATATTTCTGTTCTAGCTGCTTTGCCAGCCTTGCCTCCTCCTGTCCTAGTTTTTTGTTGTCATACCTCTCTGGATTGTCTTCTGTACATTTCATGTGTCCCATTTCAGTGTCAGGAATCTGCTGAGTATTGTTTAGAGTGGTTGTTAGAGAGTCACTGTGCTCCCAGCTGAATCTTCTTTCTGCTGCAGTTCACTGTAAAACAGTACAAAAATTATCGCCTTAAATGATGCAAGTGTCTAATTTTTGCACGTGATTGGAGAAACTTCATCTTATGAAAGATTTCCCCTGCTCTACCTCTCATAAATGACATATATCTCCAGATTTTTTACCTCTGTAGGTGCGTTATTGTGGGATAATTGGAGGAAGAAACTGAGACATCAGGCAAGCGAGGTGCCCATTAGCTCCTACCTTCTTTTCAAAATGACAAATGTAATCCTCCAGCACTTTTATCAGGACTGAAGTATCCCAGCAGATACTGAACAAAATTAACACGAACATTTCCACAATAACTCAAGGTCGCCAGAGAATGAATGCAGCTGACAGCTGTGATCCTCTGAGTTCTCATGAAGTGCCACCAGCAGGCCAAATATCTTGACATATGCAGGTGGAATTGGTACAGATATCTGTGGCTGTCAGAGAGTGAACTCTGAAGTTGAAGGTTTTTATAATTATTGGATGGGTTTTTCATGAAAACCCAACATATAGCCTAACATATCCAATATTCTTGTTTACTCAAATATTCTTTCAGCCTTCACTGCACTTCTTGTGTGACGCTAGTTAGCAGACATTAGCATACTAAACCAAACCGCATTCAGCGTCATCATTTGCGTAAAACCAACTTCCCCAACAGCATGGCTGAACACTTGTTCACACAAATAAAAATCGTGTTTTTATTCATGCATATATAAATAATGTGTTAGAGGAAATACAGAAAATCTGCCACAGATAGTTTGCTAATTAGAATGCATCAGAGGGGACACTTAGCTGGTGTAAATTGTACCTTCACATGAGCTGAAAGGCATCTGAGATCTCAACATGCAATCAGGGTGTCTAATGATAGAAGAAGAAGTAGCATGAAATTTGGGAAGAGGCAATATGTCTGTTAATAGTGTTTTTTAATGTCTTTTAAATTTCACCTCCATTCAGCTTGTTCTTCATTGCTCATTATAGACACCATGAACATTTGCTGTTGCACATGGTCAGTTTAATCTAAAATGGATAAAACACACTATTTTTTGCAGAGCAGTCTTGCAAAGTTGTAATTTTCTCTAGTGATGAACAAAGTTTAAGCCTTGCCAGTATCGCCTTCCGGTATAAATAGATATAATGGAGCTAAAATCTGATTTTACTCCATTCCTGCTCCTGGGCACCACAGCTAAATATACGACTGCCATCCAAACGTGTCCTATTACTGTCTTCCAATCTCTAATTCTGCTGTGCTAAATCAGTCCTTCTGTCTCTTATAGTCGCAGGGAGTCTTACTAATTACCATTTCAAACCTCCACTTTGGCTTCCATGTTCCCTCATTATATCTGATGGGGAGTCTGGCCTGTTTGGGAAAAAGGAAACAAGCCTTCAAAGCCTAAACAGAGCTCAAGTGAAATTACACAGTGCTGCTCAGAACCACACACTCATAAAGCAACAATAGTGGCTTTGGTGGTAAAAAACACAGACAGACGTGCACCATCGTGTTGTGTATATAGTTCATAACATTGCATATATGTAGTCAATGCAAAACAAGTCGGCTCACGGCAAAATAATTACGACCATGCTCTCTAGTAAGCCACAGAGGGAATGAATTATGTATAACTAACACTGACTACCAATCACATCGCACATGTCTGCTGCCTACCTGTTGTGCTTTTCGGTGTAACAAGATGAACTCGTGCTGTGAAATTATTCAGGAGGCCAAGGCAATTTAATTTAGTCCTCTGCATCTTAATAGCATTTCACAAGTTTGGTTTGTCATACAAATCTCGCTTGCCCAAAACTTCTTGATGCATTAGACAGGTTCTTTGTCACTGAGGCTTACAGCATGTTAGTCTATGTAGGCTACCTGTATTATAATAAAGCTAAGCTTGTGAGAGGATGTGCATAATGGAGAGAAAAACAAGGTGTTTACCTTGTGTACAAAATGGATACACATCAGGAGAGTGAAATGTGTGCTGAAGGAAGTGACATCTTTAGTGTTTAATTTGGATTTAGCGAGTGTGTGGTGTGGTAGCATTTCAAAATAATCATATTGCATAAAAACTAGGATCTTCTTAGACGTGTGTGGGTGTGGGAGTCCTGCTCTTCTTGTGAACTACTTACCAAGACATATGGTGTCTCTGACCTGCAGGTGTTGAGTTGCAAACATGCTGGAGTGAAATCACACTGTCACTGCAGATAATTATAGTTGGCTCAGCTGCAGTCTCTTTTGATGATGCTGTTGTTGTATTTAAAAAAAAAAGTGAATTGTTATTAGCTCTTCCTTAACAACCCAAGTAGAAATCCAGTGATAGTAACACTATGGGTTTCATGCGCTGTGCAGCTAAAGAGGGAGGATATAGGGAAAAGAAGTGAAAAATCTCATCCTACTCACCCAGTAATCCTTTAAAGAGGGCTTTACTGCCGCTCACTTTGATACATCCCCTTTGAAAATAACCGGGAAAAAAGGCTGGAACAGAATAATTTTAAGGGGATTTTGGAATACAGATTTGTGGTTATTTCACATCCATTTTCAGCATAAAAAACTCAAAATGATCTATATTAGAGGTAATGAAACTTGTTTGGGAAAATGAGATTGCTCACAGCACCATCTGATGGCACTGCCTGAAATCTTTAAGTTTCTTTATGCTGTTTAATTCTTTTTTAACTCTGCTCTAATACTCATAATCTGGACACACACATCAATCTCTTGCAGTAACCATGGGTGCCCAGGCTTTACTGTATTATACTGTATTCTGATTTTTTTGGTTTACTTTTTACTTAGGTAAAAATAACAATACTTCAGTAATACTGCGTTATGAGTAGAAATGTTGCACACTACATAAAATATATAGATTTTAAATAAGACTATTAAGTACTAAATGACTTCTCACTAATGCAGAAATATGATCCTGGCTGTACCATTATGGCTTATATTATTGGATTATTTTATTTGTACATACTGCTCATATTACACACAGCCAAAGTTTCAAATAATGAGGTCAGCTTATGTCCCTATGGGCCAACAGATCAGGCTTCTGTTATGGGCCTGGGTCTCAGACCTAGCGATTTAAAGTTTCTGGAGTTTTCTTGTTTGCGATGGTGATGGACAGGCTGACAAATAAGGCCAGGCAGGAGTCTTCATGGATTATGATATTCACATTGTGATCAGTAGTGAAAGTAGGGAGCAGGTAGAAGAGAGTCTGGAGAGGTGGAGGTATGCTCTGGAGAGAAGAGAAATGAAAGCCAGTAGAAGCAAGACAGAATACATGTATGTGAATGAGAGAGAAAAGGTGAAGCTGCAAAGAGTAGAGGCAGTGAAGGAGACAGTGGCACTGACAAAAATCCTGGAGGCAGATTTTCATTGAGAGTGACCAGAATGATTAGA
>VUQS01068318.1:0-30979 GCA_015108495.1 Heterochromis multidens
ATCGTCCGAATATAAAAAAAAAAAAAAAAAAAAAAAAGGACTAGAGGATGTCCACTGGGATGTAACGCATCATCTCTGAGATTCAATGTTAACCTCATTTTGTCATTAGTATGGAGAAAGATTCATCTGCACAGAAGACAGAGAAGAAAACAGTTCTGTAATCAAAGACTTTGCCCTGCCAAATACAGACACATTCTCTCACATGTATCATCAGAGACTGAAGAAGGGTAAGGGGTGCAATGTCAGTTCCCTCAGGGGAAGTTTTAAAGACTTGGTTGGTGAATGTTCTTGAACCTGTGACACAACCCAAACAACAACATAAAAATTATATAACAAAGAAAAAAAAACACAAAAGAAACACATCTAAACACATATATACATAGAAAACCATTTGTCTTGATCCATGCTCAATAATCCAGGTAACTTCATCAGAAGTCACTTGGATAAGTGATGAAGCGTTTCTCCCACTGAAAATGCTACATCCAGATGAACAGAATCAACTTTCTGGGATAGAAAACCATTCTAATGTAATGATTCTCTTCATTTATTTCTATATATAAATATGAATATGTATGACTGGTAAAATGATTTTACATCCAAAATCAATTGACCTCATCAGTAGAAGAGAATAAAATTCCAAAATGGAAATTGTATTCATGATGGTCAAGCTTGTCCAATTTCAATTATCTGGCAATAAAAAAATATATAATAGAATGCAAATAGTATGCATTTAGATATCCTATAACACCTGGACAGCAGTGCTGAGTTTATAACTATGGCATTCAGCCAGATTATAGTTATATTTCACACTTAAGTGTTTACATGCTTCTTTGTCTTTGCTATAGCACAGCATTTATGTACAGTCTCTGTTAAAAGAATTCAAAGAGCATTGCCATTTTTAATCTCTGAAGAAACATATTGACTCTCTGCCTTTTCTCTTATGGCACAGAGGCTGCATTTTTCTGTAAAACATGTGCGAAAAAGAAATATCAATGACATTAAGACAAAAACCTACTTTTTCTTTTTATCTGTCAGTATATAGCCATGCACACCAATAGCTTTATAAGCTTTTGTCTGTCCAACATTGCTATCTTCACTGAACATTTTGTAATTGTGACAGTTTACAAAAGACGTCATATCAAAGTTAAATTGAAGTTGGATTTAAGGATAAATCAATAATCTTTATCCTACTAGGTAATTTAGAGAAACAGAGCAAAATATGGAAGTTCTTTATATTATTTTATATTGGTATTCTTTTAAATTAAGGTTGTGCTTGTATTGATATTTTTTAAGTTAAGGAACAGTTAAGGAAGACATGTGGGATAGGTATTTGAAACACTAATTTGGTTATGCAAGACTAGTCAAGTATTTAATTTTTACATCAAATCCAATTGTTCAGTCAAAAATATCCTCAGTTATTTCTATAGTGAGTGACTGCTAACAATATCAGATCAGAAGGTTACTACTGCCATAAACATCAATAATCAATGCATGGTACTAAAATTTGACTGAGAGATAAAAATGCTTTGTACTTTCACAGTATGTAGATTAACTTTGTGGTATAAAGTCCATGAACGTGCACTGACAAATATAGATGTTTGCACTTATCTGAAAAACTGCATGAGCCGTAGTCACAATGATCTACAACCACTTACTTGTCTGCTACACATGCTAATGTGAATAAATGACAAAGCAGCACGTTTGGCTGGACACAATTGTCCAAGAGTCATGAGGCTAATCAACCACTGTATGCCAGAGCCAGACAAGACTGAGTTTTTATCCATTTTCCAACACCAGGTAACATATCTAGTTAAAACAGTTACAGTACATTCACATTTCACTAACGTTTTGTTTTGCACTAAATCAGATATCTCTCACTAATTATTTTGTTTCTTTAATCTATTTCTTAAATCAAGGTTATACATATTTCTTAGAAATGAATGGAAGTCCTAAAATTATTTTACCGTATGCAGTTAACAGAGCAGCAAGCACAAATATAAACACTTCACATCATACTAATACACCATGACAAACTCGAAGAACAAACAAATCAGTTGTGATCAGTTAATGATTGCCTTCCAGTCTTTTTTTTTAACTGTATAAAGTATGTACATGGAATTTGGTCGTTTGTCCTTTTGTTAAAAAAAATAATGCCTTAGCTGGTGTTGTAGTTTAGATATACATATGATTCCTTTTTTTCTTAGTTCTGTTTTCTTAGTTGCTGTCTTAGGTGTTCATTGTTTGAAATGTGTAACGATACTAAAGATGAAAATTCAGCAATTTGGGTGACAGTGTCTGAATCCATGTGGCTGCAGAGCAATAGCTTGCAACTGTGTTCAGCTGTGAAGATAAAGGAGGACTCTTTATATAGATATCCTCCACCTACTTTAGAGTCTGCATTCTGTACATTTACAGCCGTAATTCCAAAGAAGGTTGTGTAAAATGTAAATAAAAACAGAATGCAATCATTTGCAAATCTCACAAACCCATAATTTATTCACAAAAGAACATAGAAAACATATCAAATGCTTAAACTGAGAACATTTATCATATTAAGAAAAATATCAGCTGACTTTGAATTTGATGGCAGCGACACGTCTCAAAAATTTTAAACAGGGTAATGTTTATCACTTGTTTTGACAACAGTCCATGAATTTCTGGGAACTGAGGAGACCAGTTGCTGGACTTGGTGGAGAGGAATGTTGTACTGTTCTTTTCTGATACAGGACTCTAGCTGCTCAACAGTCCTGAGTCTTTTTTGTTGTATTTTTAGTTTCATGATGGGCCAAATGTTTTCAGTTGGTGAAAGGTCTGGACTGCAGGCAGGCCATTTTAGCACTCAGAGTCTTCTACTGCGATGCCATGCTGTTGTTATAGATGCAGTATACAGTTTAACATCATCTTGCTAAAATGTGCAAGGCCTTCCCTGAAAAAGACATTTGATACATTTTCTTTGCTATATTGTGAATAAAATATGGGTTTATGTGATTTGCAAATCATTGCATTCTGTTTTTAGTTACATTTTACAGAGCTAATTTTTTTTTTAAATGGGGTTGTAGACATGGTCAACCCTTAACCCTGCTGATGGAAGAAAGGTGGCTGAAGTGACTTCAAATGTGGCATGGTTGTTGGTGACACACAGGCTTGTCTGATTATTTCAGAAACTGCTGATCTACTGGAATGAGCAACACAACCATGTCTAGGGTTTACAGAGAACGGTACAAAAAGAGAAAATGTCCAGTGAGTGGCAGTTCTCCATGCAAAAATTCCTTGAAGGCAGAGGTCAAAGGAGGATGGCCAGACTGCCCTTTTATGACCACAGTGTACCCATCTCGTGATGGCTTCTTCCAGCAGAATAATATGCCATGTCACAAAGCTCAAATCATCTCAAACTGTTGAACATCTTGTCTTGAACATGACAATGAGTTCACTGTACTCAAATGGCCTCCATAGTCACCAGATTTCAATTCAATAGAGCCCCTTCAGGATGTGGTGGAACAGGAGATTTGCATCATGGATGTGCAGCTGACAAATATGCAGCAACTACGTAATGCTATTATGTCAGTATAGACCAAAATCTCTAAAGAATGTTTCCAGAACATTGTTGAATCTGTGCCATGAAGAAAAATGCAGTTCTAAAGGCAAAAGGGGGTCCAACCCAGTACTAGGTATACCAAATAAAGTGTCCAGTGAGTGTACAGTCACAAAAGTGGTCCTTAGCAGATCTTAAAATTAGGTAAATACAACCTCAGATGAACAACAACACATGCCGTGTGGGAAAAATTAAGTACATTCTGCTTTCATGGAAATTAAGAGGGTAAGTAGCAGCCAGGTGCTGCTAATAAAATGCACTGAATTAACTGATCATCAGCAAGTGTGATGACTTCTTTAAAACCATACATTTTGAAAGAAATAATTTTAGAACTTGGGGAAGAGCAGATAATTATTTTTATGTCCTGATATGTAAAATCTTAGAACTGAAAAATGATGTACTTTCTTTTTCACATGACTGCATACTTCAAAAGTATCTGTGCTCACGCTCAACATTGTCTCCAAAGAAATTATGTACCTAATACAGACACCTAATCCAACCTGTTAAACTGCCAGATGCGTGAAGTAACAAAATACAAATACTTCAGTAAGCCTGGATTATACTTTCTGCAACTCCGCTAGTGTCCACACAGGTCAGTGATGTAAATTTCACCATCAGACGGTGAATAAAAATTTACATTACAATGCATCAACTACATGTGCATCCCGGGCGGAGAACCTCAAGCAGACTTCAAGAAGTATAAAAGGAATGACTACATCAGATCTCAATTTGTCTGTGTCCGTTCCCACAATCAAATATGATCTAGGCTTTACTTTACTTAAGTGCAATTTTCAGGTATCTGTACTCTACTTGAGTATTTATTGAACTTTTTCTGACAACTATTTATTTTTACTCCCTACATTTTAGCACTCAACTTTCCAGTCCTTACATTTTATCTCTACTTTCTACTCCTTACATTTTCAAAACAGATGCGTTACTTTAGGTTTAATGCATTTGAGGAAAGTTATTATTTCCCATCACTGCACACCTTCTAGACATCAAGCTGATTTGAACCTAAAGAAAGGGAACAATAATGCACAAGACAATCCAATTAGTGTATCCATCACTGGGATTTATCACACACAAAGAGATAAAAACAAAAACAAAAGAAAAAAAACATATAATTTATGCACAGACATACTCAGGGGTCAGAATGATTTGAAATGGTGTTTTTGGCAAACATGCGCATGAGTTGTAGTCAAGGCACTTTAGCATCTTGCTAGCGCTACAGAAGAGAAGTGAGCACAAAGTAAATAATGTTTTTAAGTGGCAGGCAATTTCAAATGCAACATTTCTAACAGCTCAACAAATATCAGCAAACACACAAACCTTTTCAACTGTGTTTCAGACTGCGCAATTTGTCACACAGTGTGTCTTCTAGCTAAATGTACAGATGCAGTATTTCGCAGGGAAAGTAAAAAATTTGAGATAACTTCACTCTCAGAGATGGAGAAATATGTAAGACAGGAAACAGGACAGAATGAGAAGAGAATATTTTTAAAGGTAAGGACTGCTCAGTGACGTTTGATAAACTGGCAATTTAAAGCTTACATGTCATGTCCTTATTTTTTAGAGGTTTTTTTATGTGAAATATAGTTTTTTCTAAACATTCTGCAAAACAAATTTGTCATTGTCCTGGGTCTGCCTCTGTCTGCCACACAGCCCTCATATGACAAAATTGAGGTTTAAATAACGTTTTGTTATTTAAAGGTTGCATGAAAATCCTAGGCACTTTAGTGCATGCCTAACAGGTTAGTTTTCAGTATTGTGGTGAATTTACAGTAATTTGCTATGTTGGAATGTTGCAGAGAACCTGTGCTGTTCTTGGTTAGTGTTAAGTTACATCAAGGATAGCAGAGATCAATCTGAATTTAAACTGATGCTTAGATTCATTCACTAAATCCCACCTTTATACCAGCTTTATACTGTCTAGTATAATGACAGCATAAACAGTATACTGTCAGTATAGGTGATGGAAGTCAGCCAAGATAACTTGTGAAACGTCTGCTTATATCTTGATGAATTGAGTTGTATAAATCCACAAAGAGGAATAAACCTCAGATCAGCAGCAGCAGTATAAGTCAGCTGATCACAGACAATAAAACTACTGGAGTTTACAACAGAAATTACTGTGAGTCTGAAATGACTAAACTGATTTTTCAGTTTAGGCAGGGCTGGACTGGTAATCTGGAATACCAGCATTTGCCCGGTAGGCTGATGCACTTGTGGTCTGATGGGTCAATATAATTTTTTTCTTTCTTTGTTGATATAATTATACAGGCTATGGGCAGCTGCACAGCGACTCTACAAATACTGACCACAGCCCATTCGTTCATTTTCATTCCTGACACTGGATTGCCCAATTCTCTTAACGCAATTCCCTGTGCGCTCATGCACCTTGTAGAACACAGTTTAGTGTGGAAGAAGTGGTTGATAAAGATGGACAAGCAAAAGCGACAAGGTGAAGCTGAAAAGCTAAGATAGAAAAAGAAACTAGAAATAGATGCAACAAAATGTGTCAAATTAGCTGACATGTTAGCTGTCGGGCTGCTGCTGCTGCAGAAAGTCAACAGTAGTACGAGCAACAACTAGTAACTAGCCCTGGCCTTCTACATCATCAGTGTAATTTTTTTTACATTTGTCAGAAGGTTCAACAAACTCTCCATTTTCAAAAAGGTTTAAAGCTTTAAAGGGTTAACAGCCTGTATTTTTCTGAGTAAAACTACAGGCAACTTCTTTTCTTGAGTAAAGAAGTTGAATCAGCATTTCAACATTTACCATGGGTTTTTTTTAGCACATGTATCTATACCTCTAAAAACTGCAGGCCACTGTGCTGTTAACCAGCATCCATCTCCATCCACTCCAAACATTTTGTTGAAATCCTTTTAGTGTCAGAATTTTATCCATATGCTCCACTATAATTGGAAAAGAGTGGAGGATTTTTTTAGGATTGATGTTTCAGGAAAGCCAACAGGTTATGTTGACAATTTTGACAAAGACACTAGTGCACATGCTATTATGGGTCCATAACTACTGTATATAGGTCCATATACCCTGGGTGTGCTGAACATTTGCGTGTCTATCTACCTTTTTCATTTTCTAATTAGCTCCACTGTCCCACTTTCGCTCACTCTTGCCTGACTTGCTGTCATGCTATACTATATGTGGCTCAGAAACATGGGAAAAAAAATCTGTACTTTTAGGTTTAATTGTGATACATGACATATATCTCAATATTTTCTGCAAAGTCAGTTATGCGTTCAGTTGTAAGTCAATGCAACATTTAAGATTAGTTTTTTATTAAAACGTTTTTTAGCCAGAAGTTATAGCAATTTTCAGGGATCTGGGTGAGTCCATTTTATTTTATTTTATTTTATTTTATTTTATTTTATTTTATTTTATTTTTTAGGATCAGTCACTGTAAAGCAAAACTGGCTGTTGACTCACCTAAGTTAGTATCTTAAGTGGTCACTGATATCTGGTTATATTTAACTTGAACTACCAAAGAGTTGGAGCTAAAGAACCCGTCCCTACAAAAGTGCACAGAGATGAACTAATATTATTTTTTTTGTGGACAAATAAATGTTGTGTGTCTTAACTGATTGTATGCCTTAACTGTAATAAATGTAAGAGAAGAGGAGTTAGAAGGTTCTCCTGTATAAAATGCAGACATACTTCCCATGAGAATTAAAAGTTCATCACAGGTTCAGATCTGCTGAAATCAGCATGTGATAGCTGCTTAATGCCATTGGCCTGACCTAGGCTTTCCTTTGATGATTGAAGAGTTTCCTTATATTTAGTGTTTGTTATTTAATTATTCATTTTTTGGCCTTTGTTTTTCCAACCTCCTCAAAACCAGCATTAACTGCTTGGTTTGTCAGGTGTATTATACCACAAAAGATGATCCCTGCCTTCATATCAATTCCTACTACTGCTAATCCAAAATAATTCTTGTGAAACCACGTCTTGTTCTGTTGCAATAAAAACATCAATATTTACTGCAGATCTTCTAGAAATGTAAACATCTGTACATGGTAGATGTCTGTAAATGTTGTCCCTAACAACTTTTCATGATTCGATCAAGATCCAGAGAATGGATTACTGTTGACACATAGCCCTTGCAACCTAAGGCTTTTCAGTAATTTGGAATTTAAAACTTTAATTGTCCTATGATTTTTCACAAAACCTATTAAAGAACTTGAGTTTTTCTTGTCCAGGTCTGTGTTATGTTGGTTTTCTCATCTACCCTACAACAGATATTTGTGCAAGATGTAGTCAAGGTAGCTACTGATTCTGGCATATGTAACTGCATGCATCTTACACCTGCTGATGGTGATGGTGAGTGGATGCTGGTAAGAATCACTTTATCACCACTGCTACAATCTTACTTTGTTCTGTTAAGATATTTGTTTTTCTGAACAATAAAGTATGTCAGCTGGTAGAAATATTTACAATAAAGATAAACAGATGAAGCAACATGAATAGTTTGTAGTAAACAGGAAACATGTAGTCTTCAACATATCAAAAGCCCATGTGTTGGGGTAATGCATGTAACTCTGTAAGTCTTTATGGCACTCAAAATACATAGGCATGTCAGTATAGTAATTGGCTAAGAAAATGTGGCAAGTAACTAAGTAAATGGGGTTTTGTTGCCAAAAGTGCCTGCATTCTCACATTCTGTTCTAAAAACTCCTACAGCATTTACTTTTATCTCTGAATATGCATCTCTTATCAAGGAAAGAATAACAAGAAAATGTTGTTGAGAATGTGAAATGTGCCAGTTAAATTCAATCACACTTGCAATTACCTTAACTGGCCTTTATTTGCAATTAGTAAGAATTGCAAATATTGGAACTTCCCAATCACTATTAATAATACTGGCTTAAATAATAAAATTATACTAAAACTAAGCAAGCTATTTTAAGTCCAGGTCCAAGACAATTTTCTGATGCAGAAATGATAAATATACAGATGCTAACTTGTAATTGGATTCTTTTTTTGACTTGGGTTTAAAATGTCCCATTTTTCCTATTACTAGTCCATTTCAATCATATGTTCAGCACCAATAACCCGAATAACAGTTGACTTGCTATTCATGAGAATTGCAATTATAGAAGATATCAGTAGTTGAGGTACATTGGAAGCTGATAAAATTCTAATGTTTGCCTGTGAAGTGTTTTTATTTATTTATTTATTTTTATTCTAAAACTCTGTAGAAGTTTTAGTTCCAGAAATTGCTGGTGATTTAATAATTATGTTCATGGTACTAATCAACCATCTTATGTGCCCTTGCAGATGTAAAACAGTCACTACAGCAGGTCAGAGTTTACTTATTACAGTAAAGTAGCAAAGGTGAAGCCTTTCCTAATGGTTTTGACAGCAAGATAACACTTTGGAATGTTTGAGTAATAAGCCTCCCACTTTAAGCAGAGGAGAGTATTGTACTGTCTTTCTTTGCTGCTCCGACACACATACACGCATACATGAGCACACACACACTTCAACATGCCAGTTTCTCTAAGCCTACCACCTAATTAAGGCCAGTCCTTGCAGTTTCAGCTCCAGAGAGAACTGGATTTCCCATCTTCTTCAAGGCAGTCCAATACTTTAGTTGTATTTTCAAGGCATGCTGTTAGCTGTGGTGCCATATTTTTAGAGGTGAACACCTGCATGTTTGACATCTTGTACCATTTGATACCACTTCTCTAAAATGGCTCAAGAAGTCTGGTAGCTCATAACAAGATGTAACATGGCACCAAATCAAACCCAGCACAGAATGCTTTTGAAAAAGTTATCACATATGTACACAGTAATCACATATGCCTCCTGTGTATACTTAATATTTTAAAGCTGTAACCTAGTTTCATGATCAAACATCAAAAAATGTTTAAAATGGCATAAAAAATTACATATGCCTACACGTATGCAGGTCATCTAGTCTCCTGTAGTTTACCATGAACATTTTATGTGCACGTCTTCTATATGTTAGCTTCGCTGATCAGCCTAATTATCATATTAATTGTTTACTTGTGTTCTCACTATGGTTTCCAAGATGTTACCTAGGAGATGAAGCATGTTTCTGAGCACACATACACCACTTAATGTGTTTAAGTGGTGTGTGTGTGTGTGTGTGTGTGTGTGTGTGTGTGTGTGTGTGTGTGTGTGTGTATGACAGAGGGTGTGTGAGTGCACATAGGGTTATGCGCGACATTGTTGTTCCAGTCTGAGCCTGCCGGTACATGTGCGTGTGCACAAGGATGTGTAATCAGAGCCGCTTTGGAACTTACAAGAAGTCATTAACAGTCAAGACTATTGTGCAGACACCATGATTTCAAAGGTGCTCCACAACAGCTTGTGCGGCAAGGGCTGATTGAACCAGAGCACTTGAAAGGGGGAGAGAGACGTCAGGTTCGCAGTATCCTGTCGCGGCCCATCTGCCTCTCTCTCTGCTCCTGCCGTCAGTCTCCTTTGTGAGGAGGAAGGGGTTTGAACATCAAAGAGCAGCCATGCTACCTTGGAGACAGAAACAATTAGTAAGGGATCTGGTGAAAGGTGGCATTGAGGAGAACCCCATTCCATGATAGTCAAAAAGTATACCTGAGCATTAGTAGGGAGTAAGGGTAACCCTGGATTCCAAAGACTGTATTTCACAGAGAGACACTGTGTGAACTCTGTTTTTGCATGATTACAGAGTTTAGAAGATGACAATTTTTTTAGCAATCTCTCTGAAATACTATTGCTTAATGTAATTTTATTTCTAATTTCCATGATACACAATACAGTAATATAAACTGCTAAATATTGAACTACCTAGACATGACCGACAGATAACACTTCTGGCTGTAAGGAGTATCCTCTCATTAGCACTTGTATTCCACAATATCTCTACAGCAGCCTGGCATGAGTCGGGAGCAAATCTCGGGGGGTGGGGGGCAATGCCTCATATAGAATACCCTTGAGTTGTTCCACAGCTATCATCTCCTAGATGTCTTTGCTGGCTCACTAAGCAGCAACACCTACATTCACCCCAGTTTGCATTTCATTCTGAATGTGAAGTTTGAGTTGGCTTAGCTGCTGTTTAATAATGCATTTGTCATCCGTGACCAGGCCAGCTGAAGGGCCTTGACCAAACAAACAAAAAATGAGGTCAATATCACCTGGTCCTCTGTATTGAGGTTGAGGACTAATACATGAAAGTAAAACTGAAGGAGGGCAGTTGGTGTGGTTTTTTTAAAATGTGCTATTAGTAAAAGTTTCATTTTCACCTCAGTGACAAGTGCAGTTGACAGTGCTTATGCAAGATATATTCTTAGCAGTGGAAAATTCCACTTAACAAGTTAGATGTATGTGTGCTTCCCACAATGCATTTATAGTATATTTATCGGGAAACCAATATTTCACAATACATATGTAAACTTTTCAGGCTAAGAATTATATTCATAATTCTACAACAGTGACTCAAAAAGAAGAAAAGATAAGATTGGTATGCATAATCAATTTACCAGGATATGAGGAAAACATATTAGACAGACAGAGACAGACCCTGAATAATTAAATTCAATTATTAGCCAAATAAAAAATGATAGAGAAACATAATAACAGAGTGAGAACAATAATTGCAGTAGTCTTCAATGAGCTGTCGTATTCACATAATGATTTATTGTTCCAGTTTTTTAAATACCCAGCCAGTGCAAGGTGCAGGAGAGCTTTATGTGTACACTGATAGATTTAAGTATAACAGTGTTAGAAGCATTGGTTGTGGTTAAATGTATCAGTTATTTAGTTGGCATCACTCTCTTCAGCCAAGGACACACACCACATAATGAACAGATCTGTGTATGAATACACGATAGTGTAGATGTACACATACTATAAAGAAGTAACTGCCCTAACTGACAAACACTTAATGAAAAAAGTTTATTTATTTTATATTTACAGTGTGACCTGATTTTCTGAAAGTGATATAACTAATGTAATTTCTTTTCTGTAGTTAACATGCCTCATTTGTAGGATGTGTAATGTCAACATGTTACTTCTCGTCATGATGTAAAATGAGTGCATTTGTCTACAAGGATGTGGGTGTACATCAGTGGGAGATTTTCACATGACATTTTGTGGCACTTGCAGAGTTTTCACTCCAGTTTTTGCTAAAACATAGTATGAAGAAGGTGATCTTGTTTCAAGGTTATTGCACTTATAATTCCCCCCATTTCAGTGCTGGAGTGAAGACGAGAGACAGAGAGAGATTATCAGACAGACACCAGCCGACCGCCGAGCTCTGCAGACTTGTAAGCATGTGAACAGCAGAGGTGGTATCAATCCCTGGAATGAGGCCGATGACCGATTCCAGTTCAGGGCCACATCAAAGAGTGTGAATGCAGCAGCACTAACAGGAATGCTGGGGGTCAGGGACACTGGCTGAGGGATTTAGTCATTTCAGAGCTTATGTGAAGCACCATGGAGAGCAGCTATAAAAGCACAATGTCACTTTGTGACCTGCAGTTGGAGGGATACAAACCTGAAGCGATGTGAGCTGGATGGGAGCGTTGCACTGTTTTGACACACTCAAACATGCACAGGGATACTGAATTTGGCACTTACACACAAACCCACACGCAGACAGAAAGGTCAAGACATAAAGAAAGTGACTACAGTGTTTCTCATATTTTTTCCTTCTCTCTCACTTACTATATCACTTCCATCCTTTTGCTTGTCACCCTTTTTTCAAATCCTTCTTGTTTTTCTATCTTATAGACATAGAAACATGTAAACCAACATATATATCTTTCTTTGTGCATAAATCCAAAGCAGTAATTTCTAAGGATGGTGGTAATAAATGACAACGGTAATTTTTGACAGTCAGTATACCACTGCTGCCCAGTAAAATCACAGTGTTTTTTTGCTTAATGCAGCTCTGCATCCATATATTGTCAACTTCTGTGGCATTTACGGGGCGCAACGACACTCATAGGAGACATTCAGATGTGTCTCATTTGCATGCAGCACACCAAACAGCCATCTGGGAATAGTTCTGCAGCTTTTAGGGGTGATAAAGCTAATCAGGTGCTGTTTCCATGTCAAGAGTAGACCTTTTCCTTCCTAGATTTTTTTCTTTATGGTTAATCTAGAAAAAAATGTATATGATGTTGTAAATGTTATAATAATAAAATAGATTAGTAAATAAATAAACAAAATGAAAACTGACAAATGGGAGCTACACACATGGGAGAGGGATGTAATGCAGGCCCCCTTCTGGGAGAGGCCCCCTTCTGGAGCCAGACCTGGAAGGGGAGCTCACTGGCGAGCATCTGGTGGCTGGGCCTTTGGCCATAGACCTCAGCCAGGCACAGTCTGAATCAACAACAAGGGACAGGAATTGAGGTTGGGTGCTGTGCAAGGTGGGTGGAGGGCAAAGGCTGGGACATGGGCATCATGACCCCCAGCATTGCAGACTAGAATCTCACTTCTCTGGTGGTGAATCAAAGCTAGTACAGGAGAGTAGCAGATAGATAGATAAAGTTGGACTCACCTATATGCATAGCAAGTCATCTGAAACCAAATTCATTGAGATCTACAAACAAAGTGAGAGTGAGAGTTGTGTCCATGTCCTTGGCACAAGGTCAAGTACGTTTCAGTGGGTGTTGGACTCCACCAGGGTTACCCCTTGTCTCAGAAACTCAGAACTGCATCCCTTCCTGTTTTTTTTTTTCTTATTTTTTCCAGATGACGTGGTTCTGCTGGCTTGATCAAAACCTGACCTTCAGCACATGCTAGAGTGGTTTGTAGCTGAGTGTGAAGCCGACGAGATGAGAGTCAGCACCTCCAAGTCTGAGTCCATAATCCTATGCCTGGTCCCTCTGGGTTGGGGAAAGTTCTTTATGTACTCTGCCTTTAGTCTGATATCAGGCCACTCTAACCTCTCATAGCCTCTTAAGACACTGTGTCCACATATGGGGACGTTACATTTTATTTTTTCTACACCTCATAGTTTCTGATCAATAAAGTGTTTATGCTTTGTTAAACAATGATGATTTTGTTGTGTTGTGCTGTAAAATAAATCCAATGTACTTTCTGTTTAAAGACGATGCTTGGTTTTTACACTTATCAGGTCAACTAATCCCAAATAGCTACAATTAAGATGCATCCAAAACAAGAGCTCAGGTCTGAAAAGGATAGCAGTACATCTACAAAGCCAAATTTGTTGCTGTAATCACTTACCACATTCACATACTCCCAAGAGGATAGGCTTGTGAGATCTTCTGGCCCCAAATAGAACTTAGTGTAACAAGACAACTTCTTCATTTCTAGTATGTCATTTTACTTTTTCCAGGTCTGATTTTAAATGTCCTGAATTGTAATTTACACATTAAAATAAATACATATAAAATCCTTATCATCAGTAACCTTGGGTACACCTCTACACTGTAAAATCTAATTAGTTCCCAGAACTTAAAAAAATTATGCAAACTTGCTGCCTTAAGCTTACTTAAGATGACTAAGTTACGACAACTTATTCATTGTGAGACAGAGCTCCAATATGAAAGTAAACCCTGCTGCAATGCCACTGTGTTTTTGTGGCAGGAAGCTGAATAGCTTTTGATAAGTGTGAGCCAAAGTTACAGCTGGACCGACTGTGACCAGACAGCACTACATACACTGAAGGGGGGCACACACTATAGAACAGGCAAAACTATAGACATGACTGTTATGAATGAGAGAGCAACTTAAAAGTCTAGGATAGTGTTTTTTCACTGATCTTTTATGGCCAAAAAAAAAAAAAAAACATTATCGGCTGCAGGGCGGGATCCAAGCTTAGAATAAACCGCTCTCTCCTTTGTTGTCAGGCTGGCTGACACCAAGACCGCCTGCACCATGGCCTGGAGCCACAGTCTGTCAGAGCTCTTTCAGAGCTGCCAGGGTCTAACGTTTTCTCTCAACTTAGGACATATGCCCATAGAATGAATTTATCAAAAGTTATATTTATTTAACACTCACTTGAATGAACATTAAAGGTGCCACAGCTGTCAGAAAAAATTTTGTTATAAGATGTATGGAAATGATATAAATGGACAGGGACAATATCTAGAAAGCCACTGTTCATGTCTGAAGCCTCTTCCTTTTCCACAACACTGGGACGCTTACTAAAGGATTACGTGGCCCATATAGTTCTGATGTGCTGGAGTAGTAACTCACATAGTCTATCATTACCTTCATATCAAGTGGATGCCTATCACAAATTTGAACCTATCTTCCCATTTGTGTATTCCTTGTAAGCATACAGTTCATGTTATTAAGCACCACACTGGTCCACACCCATTTCTTGATGCATACTCAGAGACTCGAGACTGAAGAAGTTACTAGAAGGTGACGAAACGTTTCTCCCACTAAAAAATCGCTACGTCCAGATGAACAGATTCAACTTTTTAGGGTCCACACCCATTCTTTTCATATTTTGGGCTGCATTTCACTGCGTGTTGTACCTGTACAACTATGTGTGTGACAAATAAAGGATGTTATCTTAATTTTCCAACTTGCAGAGTATTTCTTCATCACACTATTTTGCAGGTTAACAATAAATAGCAATAGCAGAATGCTGTTTTTACTTTGCTTTTGTTTAGAATCTTAATCTGTTATGTGTTTTATTTGGGCATTGAAACCTCTTTCTTAAAGTTTAGGTTACAAAGCTACTTGGTTAGGTTTAGGAAAAGATCAGGATTTTGCATAAAGTACACCCTTTCACAATAGTAACAAAACATTATAAGGGAATTTCCTCCAATCTGCTACTAGTTTCTCCACCATTTCATTGGTTCCCATGGTACATTTACCTGTGATCTAATGATTTCTATTGTGTTAAGAGTACTTGTTTAAGTCAAACCACCCTGGATTTTAAAAATAAGGCCACACGGGTGCCCTGTGCAGTTTGATGCTCAAGGGTCCTGACCAAGCCTTGTTATGTTGGGGTGAGAACAGGTATTGAGTGCCTCCTACTGTTGCTTGCAGCTCTCCCATTTTCATCCACATTTAATGCAGTAATAAATCAAACTGGCTTATGAGTGCATTGTAGCATGCTGAGGACAAACTAGGAAAGTTACTTAGAGACACATATTTTTTTCTCAATCGGAAATCTGCACATCTGTTGTCCTTATGTATTGTGACCGATCAATTACGAATTTGCTTGAGTTCTAATGATAAAAATAAAAGTCTAAATGCACAGAGTTGGATGGCCCCCACATACCAATACTGCCCCCCAGTGCAAGATTCCATTGACATAAAATGCATGTGATTTTTGTTTAGCCCTTTAAAATGAAGAAGCCCCTTTTTGGAAGGTTCAATTTGATTTCTAAATGTAGTGACATAATTTGTTTGTACTTCGTATATAATGCAACAAAGGCATTTAAGTCCTGCTTGCACTCTACAGACAAGTCCAGGGAGAAAGAAAGGAGTAAGAAGCATCATTGCCTGAGTCAGCGCAGCTGTGATTTTGAAGCTTTGGATGTGTAGCTGGAGCCTATCCAGAAGCATGCCAACCCCCTCATTCTTCAAAGTGCATTTATATTACTAGCACTCTTGGCAGGCAGGCCTCTCTGGCGGTTAAGGCTGAAGCGCCTCCCAGACTGACGATCATTACAATAGCTATAACATAAAAACTGTTATTGGCCTTGTTTGGTGATGGTTATTACAAGTGTATCAAAAACCCACACATACATCTCCATCTACCCCAGTTCTTCAGGGCTGTAGCACTATATAGGCACTAATGAATAGGTGATTTCAGTGATTCGACATGTGTCATAAATATTAAATGGCTCTCTGCCCTTGGTTACCTTTGCTGCCAGCCAGAGCCTTTGTCATGTATACTGTAGCTGTTTAGCTTTTTACTTATTGACAAAGGTGACAGTAGGGGACATTTCAAAGAGAGATGCCTCTCAGGAGTTCAAATCTCTATGGTAAAATAGTCCTTTGTAGTGCATTACTGCTTATTCTATATATCTGTTGAGGGCACAACCTTTGGAGTGAAGTCATATTATTATAATTTTCGTCATGGATAACAGTGACAAAGTAAATGGCAGTGCTTGGTTTATGTCAATTATATGTCAATAGTTAAATGTGAGCTTTTATTTTACACAAAAAGTAGAAATTTTAAAGCTTTTTCACTCTTTTGCCTCTTTTCTTTGCACTCTTTTGTGTCCTGGCCAAGATGGGCAGCAGCTCACTAACACACAAAATAACTATGCAAATATGCATAAAATAAAAATGAAACACAGAAGCTACAAACTTAGTTGGTTAAGAAAATCTAACAATCACGACAATATTTATTTATGTCAAACTACACGTCAAACCACCAAAGTAATGGTCATTCATAACATTTGCAACCAGAGGTCCTTGCCTCCAAGTCATTTTAAATTACCTTCAATTAACTGAATCACACCAGCTCCTTAATATTTGGGTAATTTTGCCATAGAGGCAGCAATATAGATGCAATCTTTATCCTTCAAGTTTGGGTCCTCTACCAGAGGCCTGAGAGCTCGAGGGTCCTGCGATGTACATTTGCTGTTTCTAGGACTGCTTCTGGACAGAGATCTTGGATGTCATTCCTGTGATCTCCTGGAGCCACTCGCCCAGTTTGGGGGTTACTGCCCCAAGTGCTCCAATTACCACACTGTTGTCTTCACCCTCCACAGCTTCTCTAGCTCCTCTCTCAGCCCTTGGTATTTGTCAAGCTTCTTGTGTTCCTTCTTCCTAATGTTGCTATCACTTGGTATAGCTACATCTATTACAATGGCCTTCTTCCTCTGTTTGTCCACCACTACTATGTCCGGTTGGTTAGCCATAACCAGTTTGTCTGTCTGTATCTCAAAGTCCCACAGCACTTAAACATCTATTTGCACACACACACACACACACACACACACACACATATATATATATATATATATATATATATGCAACCAAAGCATTTTTTCTTACATTCTGTAAATATTGAAAATATTAAGCAGTTTTTAACTGGCAAAAGCCTAAAGCTTAGATGGAGGAACCCAGTAGTCAACACTTTGAAGGTTGCAAGTGGACAACTATCTGTTCTTTTGTTTTTTTTTGTTTTTTTAGGCTGATATAATATTGGTAAGGTGTTTAACCCTCAATTCCTGGCACCTGTGGAGATGTTCATTTAGTTGGAAGCTAAAGGTGTGAATATGAGCAGCTGAATAAGTGTGAAGTAAAGTGTTGATGAAGAAAGAGCATATGTTTTAACAGAACTCCTGTTAGAATATAAAATTATATTTTCACAGAAGGTTTTTTTTTTTTTTATATTGCGCTGAGCAAAGATTACCACCTCAGTTCTGTTGTTACAGATTTTTCTAGTTTCATGAGATGAATGATTTTTACATAAAAAGTCATACTCTTTCTTTCATTTTCCTTTACCATACACAATAGACATTCTGAAGTAAAATACCGTGAGATAAAATTTAATTTAAAACAAATTGTTATTTGTTATTCAGCTGTGAACAATGTGTCTGCCTTTTTGGCTGCTGGATAGACTCCCTATCCAATGGATGGGCCTCTGTCATACTAACTCTTCCCAAACCATACAGAGTGTTTGCTTTAGATCCCAGACAATAAGGAGCAGTATAAACACTCCCCCACATTTCTCACGGCTGGGAGGCCTGAGCTGTAAAATGTTCAGATTGATAGAGCAATGTTCAATTCCTCCCCTGAGTTAGAAGGGCAAACTCCTGTGGCGCTCCTGCATCAAGCATGCCCTCCCTGTGACTCGACACTGGAGATAAACTTTCCCAGACAACAATGCCTCATCAGTGGCAGCAGCAATGGGGCCTTTTTTTACTGCCAGAGCTCCAATGCTGAACAATTAACAGCTCACCATGGTCTCTAGCACAAAATAGTAGAATGGCCAAGTAAGTATGGTCTCCCTCCCTCTCTTTTTTACTTTCCTTTTGCTTGCTTAATCCTCAGACCCTCACTCACTACCACTTTCACTACCTCTCCTATCCCCAAACCTCAGCCCCTTATATTTTGCTGCAATGCATCTCTTACTGCTCTCTGTTCTATAAATTGCCAACAGTGTGAAAAGGCAGATACAAATAAAGGTGATTTAGCCCAAAGAGATGCTGAGTGATGGCTCTCATTAGTCCAAAGTGGAGACCAAAGTCGAGATTTAACTGAGAGGGATTCCTGGCCATTAGCACACTGGCATTGGCTGTATTGATAGTTTTTTAATAAGACGCTACATTAATGGTTATCATGAGTGAGTGGGTTTATGGTAATGGGAAAAGGCAGAGGAGGGGAAGAGGAAGTCTCCAATGTGTTTTCTG
This sequence comes from Heterochromis multidens, assembly GCA_015108495.1. Lineage (NCBI taxonomy): Eukaryota > Metazoa > Chordata > Actinopteri > Cichliformes > Cichlidae > Heterochromis > Heterochromis multidens. The sequence continues at coordinate 18,919 of VUQS01068318.1, forward strand.
TCAAATTCAGCCTCAGCCTGGCTACTGCTGCCAGCAGCCTGAGCATGTACCTTTGCAGGTTGACAACTCGTGTAACACAAACTCTCTCTTATGTCTGCATATAGCAAATATAGAAAAAGAGTAATTTTTTTTCTTTTTTTTGCTGTATTATGAGTGACTCGAATGAAGAGAGGGTGGTGTCAGTGATGAACGATGCCAGAGGGATGTCTCTAGTGTGCACAGAAGTCATTTCCTCCTATTAATCAGTTGGACTAATTCTTCCCATGTTCCATTTTTAACCCTAGAATGTCACTGCCTCCAGTTGCTCTAATTGAAATATTAGCAGCCAGTTAAGTAAATGAAGACAATTTAATCAGTACCCTTGTCGTGCCTCCCCTGTCTTTTTCTTCTGTTGTCTATTTCCCATGTGACAATGTGATCTTTCTATTAAAGAGAGAAGTTGAGAGATCAATTTAGACTGTCTTTTTTTTTTTTTTTAAGCTAAGCTGACAACTCTGGATCAATGCCATAAGAAGCCAAGAATAACCTTGTATGAATGGGAACTTTGACAAAAAGTGATTTTGCCAAGAATTTATTATCATTATTGTTATTATTATTATTATTATTATTATTATTATTATTATTATTATATTCCTGTTGGTTTGGCTATGCACCAGCATGAGTAGACTCTAAACATCTAACCAGCAACAAGGCTATCCACTGAAATCTCAATGGCATGCCATTTTCTTTCCAAATCAAAATGATCAAGAACATTTAGATAATCAAACTTCCGTTATCTCATCATTAATAATAATGTCTTGGGTTTTTTTTTATCTATCGGATTGTTGGAACTAGACAGTGTCAACCCACACTGTTTTAAATTATTTTATTTTATTTTTTGCACAGATTTAGGGATTCAATTTCCTTCATCATTCTTTCTCTTGTTTCAGCTGCTCCCTTTAGGAGTTGCCTCAGTGGATCACCTGCCTCCATCTCATCCTATCCCTAATATCCTCTTCTGTCACACCAAGCCCCTGCATGTCCTCCTTCACTACATCCATGAACCTCCTCTGTGGTCTTTCTCTTTTCTTCCTGCCTGGCAGCTCCATAGTCAATACAGTGCTGTGAAAAAGAATTCCCCCCCTCCCGATTCCTTTTTTTGTTGCATATTTGTCACACATTACATGTTTTAGATCATCAAACAAATTTTAATATTAGACATTAGATCTTTTTTTTCCCCTTAACAGATGAAATCATCATTTAAAAATCATAATTTACTTAGGTTATCTTTGTCTGAAATACATTTTTCATAGCACTGTATCCACTATCCCTCCTCTGCAAATGTCCAAACCATCTCAACCCCACTTCTTTTACTTTGTCTCCAAACCATTCGTGTAGTGCTTCCCCTCTGATATACTCATTTCTAATCCTGACCCTCCTGGTCACTCCCAGTGAAAATCTTAACATCTTCAACTCTGTTACCTGCAGCTCCACCTCCTGTCTTCTTTTCAGTGCCACTATTACCGTGCCATCTTCCCCTTTCCACTTGCCTCTCTCTCATTCACACAAGTATTCTTTCTTGCCTCTATTGACTTTCATTCCTCTTATCCATATTCTTCTACCTCTCCAGGCTTTCTTCTTCTGCTCCCACATCACGATGTTGTCTGTGAACATCATAGTCCATGACAAACCACCCCAGCATAGCATAAGCCAGTGTACTCCTAGTGCTGGTCCCAAGCCCGGGAAAATGTGAAAGTTACATCAGGAAGGGCATCTAGTGTAAATTTTTGCCAAAACAACATGCAGATCTTTCATCACTGCACCAATTTGTAATGCTTAGTGTATGTCTTAGTGCTAGGTGTCATAAGCAATAACACAATTCATTTTGCCATTATAATTGTCATAGGAAATATTCTGCAGGCTAATAACACGATGCAGCTGACAATCAGATGATTTGTCATAATGATGTATTTTTATTTGGTATTAGGAAGTGAGGTTTATCTGGCATCCTAACAGTCAGCCTTGCACCTCTAGATGCAACTAAAATGTGACAGAAGCAAAAGTGTGAAAGAGACATGTGCAGTTACAACAAAGTTTAGCCTGATTAACAGTTGCTTTTTTCAAGTTAGATCACAACTTTTTCCTGATGTTTGTGTTAATCTATTTTTCTATGCCAGATTTTCAAGATAACTGGTCTTTCAGATTAAATTGCAGACTGTGGAATGACTAACTTTTTCCTTTTATCATATTTTGCTATCAGCTGTTCTCACCAAAATATTAACACATGATTAATATTTAAATCATGTGTTAATCATTTCAGCAGCAGTGCTAATTCAGCAGCTATGTATGTAGATTTTTAATCAAATTGCACCATTCCCTCTCCAAAATGAATCATATTGCCCCATCTCTTGTTTAAAATTCTTCAAAAAAATATCTTGTATTTTTTCTGCACTCATTATGCCTTTTTAAAAATTCCTATGAAGATGTAATACTTTTATAGCCACAAGAATATTTTCATGCACACATAATCATAACCTGCATTTTGCATATAAGTAAAGCAGTGAATTCAACTTCATTTTATCTATGCACTTACTATAAGTATACCACATGTAAAAAGCCAGTCTTAAAGTACTAGTTACTTGAAACACCATGAAATTGGGTTTGTCAGCTTCATACTGTGATTGTACCATGTAATTTAATTAACATGTGTATCTGTGTTTTGCAATTACAGTACATGGAATATTGATGTGCCACATCAATAAGTATTTTAGATACCACCATCCACTTAAATGACCAAATAATCTGGGCGACTTTTTTTATTTACTTTCAAAAAGTATGTGCCTTTTACTGTAAAGCACATGAAGAAAGTGGAACAAAAATTGAGGCGAAGCAATCAGCTGATAAATCTCTCTTTTTTCCTTTTTCTGTTTCCCTATCAGACGTGAAAGCCAGATAACCACTGCCACCCCACCACACCCCCCTTCTCTTGCCCTTCACATCTGTGTGTCTGCACAGCAGCGATAAGCAAATCAATATCCTGTCACTTCTTATTTTTACTAGCCCAATTCTACTCTCTGCACCTTTCACAAGGTGACAAACTCCTACCTCATGGTCTGGGCTGGACAATCTCAGTTTCTCCTTTGTAGAATATTGTCTCTCAAGCGACTCTGAAAGACACTCTCTATCAGTAAAATTATGCCAACATGTTGGCACTAATACTGCCAAGGTAGGTGCTCAGCGATGCTAAACTTTTTCACTATTTTAAGTTCACGGTCAGTTCATCAGATAAAATAAGAATATGAGAAGTTTTTTTTTTCTCTCTGTTTAAAATTTTTGAACTTGTGTATTATCCCTTTGCTTTGGTGAGACTGCCTTGAGGTCTTACTACAGGTGAGGCCTCAGAGCTCTCATGTAGTGACAGTGCACATTTCATCACACATAAAAACATGTTGCATTACAGCAGCTCAGATCAAATTTATGACTTAATATTAAGATACTAAACAGCAACATTTACATTTCATATCACACATTTCGGATAAATTTGCCTTAAATCTACATTTATGTAACCAGTTGAAAAATGTGTATCTGTAATATGCCATTGTCTTTACTTGCAGGTATGCATTTTTTTTTGGTGTTAATTTTTCAACATCACATTGCATTTTGGTGCTGAAGGCTTGAAGGTGATAAAGTCTGAGACCATGCTTTACGTTGTGCATATTAAGCTAAATAGCTATGCCCTGAGCAATACAACCAGTGCCGAAGAGAAGTTTTATGTCTGAAATCACTCAAATACTTAGCCATTCTCTGTGCTTCATCCTCTGTGCTTCATTCAGACGTTAAAATGATCTTACATTTATTGGCAACAAGAGCAATTCAAGGCAGTAAGGTTTTTTTTGCAAACATGATTTAAGTTGTCAGAAGTTAAATCTCTGGAGGTTGGAAAATGTTCCTAGTTCCATCTGTGCTGCTTTTCCAGGTAAAGGCCTATGTCAGCTCATATCATCATAACTACCAGCATACATCTGCCTTGACAGTAACTTAAAATGGTCAAAAATAATAAATAAAAAAAACTTGTTTGCCCATCAATTTCAAGTTGTGGGTATCGTTAGTGGTCCTCATTATCAATTTTAGAATTTTCACACACTATGTGGTAATTTTATTTTTCAAAAGTGGCTGTAATAGACAGTATGTCACACTCAGTTTCAGGCAGTACAAAGATAATGGAAAGACAACTTTGACCTGATATTTTCCGAGGACAGCTAACATTCAACAGGAGAGAAGATAAAAATTAATTTGGTTGGAGCCACTCATACTTTTTATTCACACATTTCTTGTCTAAGGGCAGCAGGGAGAAGATTTGTTTAAATATTCAGTGCCCAGGGCCATGTCAAATAACAGCAGACCCTGATAAGATTTTCAAGGCCTGCCACTGAAATTAGCGCCTTAAACAATGATTTCTTGGAAAAATTTCTTGGGGCTTTAGGTTGGGGGTTTAGAAAATTGTGGAACAGAAGGATGGTGTGCCACTCTGTGGAGTCTTTCATATACCCAACTTGAAAATGCCAGTCATGGAGTGGGCATAATGAAATATGAATTGAGCCATGGACCATCACTAGCACATTAATGATTTCTTCCAAATGTGTATCCTCCAGATTACTCCTTATCACCACCAAGACACACACTGGTGTCCTGTATTGGGTAAATAAACACCAGCATCTGAATGGACAGGGCAAAACATAAACTAGAAAGCATCATGTCCATTTTTGAAGTTTTTAACCGTAGGCTAAAGAAAATTGACAGCCATGCATAATAACCTGCAGTTTTAGCTGGGGGTGCTTTGGCTCAGCTAGGAAACAGCCTTGTTGAGAGCAGATTCGGCCCCAAAAGCCCCATTAAACTCTAATCCTAAATGGGGTTCCATGCCCTGACAGTTTAGGAGGAACACAGTATATTATGCATTCCCTGCCAAATAGAAACTTAGGAAACTGCTCTGTTTTTGATGCTTATGTCTGAGGTAGAAATACAATATGGATTGCATAGTTATTTTTGTTTCAGTCTTAATCACCTAAAAAAGTTATCAAAGTAATAATGCTTTACTTATTTTAAGTACTGAACATACTTAATGCCTCAAGATTTGACTGTGTCTGCCGTCTACTCAGAAATACAAGAATTCCCATTCTAATATATTATTCCTTTGATAACACAGTGTCTGATACACAGCTAATTGTTTCAACCTTTCAGGAGACTTGAATAATGCAGTTGTTCATTTTGTTCACACATAGGTCCCCGTGGGACCTGCTTGATCAATTAACAGATAAACAGTCGCTTTCAGTGCTGTTTTAGTCAACCAGTCTTACAGGAGCATTAACTAAGAGACGCGGGCAGATATTTGCCAGTGTTCATGAGATGCTTGATTTCATCTTGTGTCTATATCTGTTGTTTATACAGTCGCGTGTGTGTGTTTGTAGACTTAAAAGACTTGTAGACTTAAATCCTGCATTAGTTTTTTTTTCATCAGTTTGTTCATTCTGGGCCAAAGTGAAATGTTGTGTAAATGGTTAAATGAATTGTTATGGAATTTGGTATAGACATTCATGGTGTCCAGAAGATGAAGTATACCAACTTTAAGATTTTTTTTTTTCATTTAGTTTCATCAGCAGATCAAAGTCATCATCAGAGGGCTGAGAAGAAATAACTATAAGTATAGTATTCATGATGCCCCAGAATTGGCCCAAGTGGAGTGGGCAAAAACCAGATGCTGAAATGTATTTTGCCTAAAATGCACCACCAAAATAATAAACCACACTTGAGTCAGTATTACTCTTGTCCTTTTCAGTAATTAGCTTTAGTATGATCAGAGTAAAGGTCAATGCTAAGTTATGCTGTGAAGAAAGTAAAGTTTATAATTTAGGGTTAGGGAATTTGGAGCCCAGACTCACTCCCAATTTGTCACATATGAACACTTTGGCAGACCCCATTTTAATTGGTGGTTACTATTGGATACACTGGTTACTATTTTCCTAAACCTGACAAGAAAGTACATGAAAGTGAAAGTATTGTGAGTGAACATAAATCAAAGTAAGAACAATAACACGGGACATGAACTGTGGTCTTCTGGTTGACAGTCACTGACTCCTTATCTGGACTTCGTTACTGTCTTTTACCCCACTTGCCTCCTTATGCAATCTTTGTCCCTGTCTTTCAAACCAGAGTGTTTGATCTAGGTGTCCAATATGTGTTACTGGATCGGTGCCAAAAAACACTGTGGATCTATATCCCAACAAGCCAGTGGCTTTGACAAAATATGATGCCCTAGGAATGAGAAAGAGTTTGGAATTTGTACGGTAAGGCTGATGTCTATGGTTAGGTGCAGGCAGTGCTTGCTTTGTGTGTCTGTGTCAGGTAGAGTTCAGGCAGAAGTGAAGTGTGAGTGGGTGTTTGTCATCAAAGCCACGTGGGGTCATTCAGAGAACCTGGAATGTGTCTTTTGTGTAATGTGGAGACACATCTTCTGCTTCTTTGGTTACATAATGCCGCTAACCACGCAGAGTCAGGGTGGTCAAGTTATATTACATTTGTGTTAACTGTAGCTACTATGGTTACTGAAGCAGAGACATCAACTTTAATGGACTTTATTTGAAAAAGTTATATTGCCTTAATTGTGTAGCACAACTTTCCTGATAACCTGTGAAAGAAACTCAGTGTAACTCATAAACTACTGAGTGTTTACAATAAAAATTCACCCTTGCTGCTGCCTTTGAGTTTCTACAGATCCAAGATTAGCCTTGGTCTGGGCACAAATGTAAAATGACATATTGATTTGCAAAACCCCAAACATAACCTACCTACTCACTCAAATGGATGGGTTCGTGAGCTGATGCAAAAAGGTGAAATTTTTGATGAGATACAATCTTTGATTTTAATTATTTTTTTAATGTACTTTCTTTTTTCTTTTCTTTTTTTTTACCCTTCAAGAATGTCAAACGCATGTCCATGATAGACTGCAGTTGAACAAAGGCAGTTAAGTTGTCATGTAGCTTTGAGAAATATGACCTTGTAAAGTCTGTGCAGCATAAAAACACAAATGCAGGAGACACAAACACATGCAATTACACATAACTGAACTTACACACAGATGCACCTGTATCCATGTTCATGCAGTGACTGCAGTTACTCTGGAGCACGCATTTATTTACACCCCCATATATTCAGGTTTCCACCCACATATTAGTACCCACACAACAGCACATGCTACCTTTCTCACTTTACTTCATAAAGCAGTTGGTTGAACACCTATAAATAGGCTGTAGGGCACTGCACAACCTCAATTTGCCACCCCCATACACTCCTATAGCAATTATCCCAAGCTTTATTTCGGTTAAGCAGTCAAGCATGGGGAATAAACGATTCAGCCCATTCAGCAGTGGTTAATAGGAATGAGGATACTTAATACCAGCCAGCAATCAATCAGATAAAAACAGAGTGAGTAAAATGAGCTAATTTGTTCATACACATGATCTGGAGCGTATTTGTTAAATTATGCCAAATTTAGCTAATCTTTTTGAGGCACTGATCTGATGGTAATGTGCCTCTTTTGGGATTTCTGGAGTTACAGACTTTCAGGTTTGCATTACCCACCTTCTTAGATTAAATCACTAACTTTCTCTGGAGGGTTCTAAAGGCAATGCACGTGTGATATTTAGCTCATTTTGGCATACAGGACATATAGGGGAAAACATTTATATTTTATTTCAGATGAGATCAAATGATTGTTATGCCAACACATAACTTATTCCCAACTCAGTATTCTTAGAAAAAAAAAGAAAAAACTTTCTGTAAATTGGATGGAAAATCCATTTTATAATCTTATAAAACATACCATATTCAGATAATGCACTCTTGTCAACTGTTCTTGATATTTTATTTTTATATATTTCATACGGCATCAAAAATAAAATACAAAGGAAAAAGTCTTAAAGTCAAATATACATTGAATCATAGTGTATGGCAGAGGCTGGCTTGTGAAAGGTCCCTGTTGCACCTCTCTGTGGCTTGATGGCGATTTAGTTTGGTTCTCTGTGCAATGTCATTGAGTCATTTTCTGTGAGACAGTTCTCCCAGGACTGGTGCAACATATGTTTTCTCGTCCCATGCCCATTTAATCAGAGGTGGTGTTTGTGTGCTGGTGGCAATTATGGACCTCTCTCACAAGGACATCAGTTTTCTTTTGGGAAATGCTTCTGTTCTGGACCTGGGCAGTCTGGAGAGCACACAACCAAACACCAAGACCAAAATTTGCAGATGGAAAATATGGTAATTTGGTTCATCATTCTTAGTGCCAGGCTACACTCATTATTTATTTTACTTACTGTGCCAACCCTGTCTGGGTACGCCTCTCTCTGCAGTAGCTTGGGTTGTCAGGGAGATTCAGTTCACCTGGTCTGGCTCCACTATGTAAGGTGTTGGAAGTCAGCCAGTTTTTCTTTCTCCCTTGGCTTCCATGCCGTATTTTTTATTTTTGTTTATTCATTTATTTATTGTCTTTGTAAAAATGTGTCCTTTTATGTAAAATAAAAGTACTTTAAGTTACAACTCATGTACTCCCCTACTTTGTCCAGCCTTGAGCCTGGATGCGATCGTATCTGACAAATAAATCCTTGCATGTTCTATGCAATCTGGTCAATCTGCTTCAATCGTAATGGGAACAAAAGTTCATGTTCCAGATTGCTCTTACCATTTGGTTTCAGACATTTTCTTTCTACTCTTGGCTCTGTATTGTATCATCTCAGGCACACAGATTTGGATGTGAGCAGAGATACTCCACCCATCTGTTGTTCAAATCTTTTGTTTCTGAGGGGCACCCAATCAGAAGAAAGTTGGCTTAAAGGGATGGATGAGCTAGAACATAAGATAAATTTTGAACTGTTGCTAATGGAAAGCTACTCTACTTAAGTCACAGAACAAAAAAATTTAGTTGGAAATGAATATAACAGGTCTATTTTAGAGATTTACTTGTGCAGCAATGATTGTTAAATGGTGGCAATAACTTTCATAATGACATAAGAAACATTTGTCTCTTTTTGGAAAAACAAGTGCTTTTACTAAAATGCTGTATAAAGTGTGCATCTTTACAGAAAGAAAATGTTTATTGTGTTATATCTCTTCCAAGTTAGAGCATGTTAAGTTGTTAAACTGTGTTTTTGAATATGCACAAGACTGTACATGTGCAGGCCTGCTGGAATTCCCATCAAATCATAGCCAACTGCGTGTCTGAATGTGAATTTGTCATGATTTTGTGAAATTTTGTGACTAGCAGACGGCTCAGCAGTCAAATCCCTAAAACTGCTGGAAAGAAAGTGCCCTTCAAAGCCCCATAAAATACTCTCCCAGAGCAAACCTCTAAACCCAAACTGCTGCAGTTGATATGCTCTGTGGCCAACAGTACAAACACATGGCTGTAATAGCAACTGCCAGGTGTGTATATGAGTGGAACTCTCTCTTTCCCTTGCACTACTGCCCTATGGTCATTGTATTAAATGAAAAGGTACACTTAGTGAACCTGGATGGCTGAAAAAATCTTAAAGTAATATTATGCAACAGTGATTCAACCTATAACTACTTTTGCGTTTGCTTTTCCAGCAACTAGGTCGTTGAGAAACCTGACTCTGCTCTCACAGCAGTGTTCAATAGCTTGTGTATTACATCTAGTAAAATGAATAATAATAATAAAAAAAAATATTCATAAATGATTTAAGCTTAAAACTTTAAACAAATGTACAACCAAACTTTAGTTATCCAAATAGAATCCATTTGCTGCCTGTATGCCAAAAAGAAAAAAAAAAAAATCAAATTAGTGTTTGGCACAGTATTGCACCCTTATTATTTTAGTATTTGTTGCCTTTTGAGCACATTTCCTCAGCTAAATGTATGGATAGTAAGCAAAATCCATCAACTATAGTGCATTCCCTAATTTTCTTTCATAAATTTTTGATGTGCGTCTTTAGGATCAGTGTTCAGTGTCAAATATCAGTACTGATCATTCATGCTAGCGATATCTTTGCCAGTGAAAAATATCCCCATTCCTTCCTTGGTACAGGTGGTGTGTGCTGCATAGTCAAGGCTTTGCAGATGTGCAGGCTGCATGGGACTCATTGAATGTTAGGATCTCGAGACAGCACTTCAACTGTCTGTGCCACTGGAAAATGAAAGTGAGTTGCATTGAGGCTGCAGATGAACATTGGGGCATTGAGGTTATGTTGAATCAGAAAACACACAGAAAGCGGAAGGAAGGGCTAAAAAAGATAGCGAGGGGGAAGTTGGCATACTGAGAGTAAGAAAGACACACAGAAAGAGAGGAAGGGGTGAGGAGAGAGGATAGCTAGGTCAGAATGAAAGCCTGGATATAAAGAAGGAGGAGAGAGAGACTTCACTGAAAGGGAACATAAAGTGACAGAGGTCTAACAGACACAGTGGCTTTGATATCCCCTCAGCTTCAGACTGACCTTCACCTGCTCCACATGAACCAAGCAAAGGAGACACAAGGTGGATGGACTGTTCCCTGCGCTCTCCTTTAGCTCGCGCTCTAGTAACTGTAATAAAACAGCGCTGTCTGGATGGCAAGAAGAGTGACAGAGGGGAAAGCTCCTGTGTGACCTGCACATGCAAGCTGTTTAATGACCGTAAAGAGATGCTGAGGTGAATCTTATATATAGCCATAAAAAATCATGGGTGTACAGCACTGTGTTCAGACAGGCTGAAATTGTTTGTCACGTGTTTGATGTATTCTTATTGTAGAATTAAGTGAAACGTGTAAAGAATAAATTATAAAGCACATCATTATCCCTGTGATCATTTTAGGACAAGCCTTTTTTTCCCCTTTATTAACTATTAATATCCAATCTCTATCACTTTCTGATTTCTTATATTATTAATGAATGTAAAAATCACTTTGATATCATTTTCAAAGGAGATTTAAAGCATCATGCATTTTGTTTCAAAAAATTTGGCACATTTGATTTACTTTGTTAATTGTCCAATGCAATGTTTCCCATACCTGCTCAAACCATATTCTAGTGATAGTTTCACCTCAGAGTTGTTTTTTCCCCTTTATCATTTAAAGTCATAAAAAGCTCTTTACAGCTTTCCATATACTGATTGATTTCGCTTCCTGAAATATTTATCATCTGGTTGAAAAGGGGTTAGGGTTATGCCACAGGGATCTGAGCCACCTGTGGGAGAAAAGATTATTCTGAAATATCAAGACTTCACACTGCCTTTATCTTTAGACCCAAATCCATAAAGTGCATGAACTACCTTCACTTTCAGTTAAATAAATGAGCCTCTAGGAGAGTGTTTTTTGGGTTTAAAAAGTAAAAAGTGTTCTTCAAACAAAAGCTTAAAACGGACGGCTCTTTAAATATTCTTTAATAAGATAGTATCATTTATAGTTTACTATTTACAACTGTTTGCAGACTACATTTTACCTAAACCGAACTACTGTTGTACACCTTTACTTAAGTATGTGAATCTGAACTTACTGTATTTCTATGTTGCACATTAGTTGCTAGCAAACACATTGACATGATTGCCTGACAAAATCCTGATCAGCAGTCACACCTGGCTGGACAGTTAAATTATTTAAGTAAAAAAAAAAAAATACAGGTTGGGAACATGCTGATTAATTTAAAGATTCATTCACACTGTGTATGATAAAAGCTGGAGCCAGTAAGAAGTGAGCTCTACATAAGAATCTGCACACAAGAACAAGCAGCAAGTCCAATGCAGAAAAACTTTGTTTCTGTATCAAATGCATGCAACATTTAGAATTTCATTTAGAATTTGTATTGAGACTTTTAGATTAGCATTAGAATTATGACATTTAGCTTCAGTGTTAGAAGAAAGAATTAACATTTGGGCTTTGGGATTATATTTTATTTTTAGGATTTTGATTCAGATTTGATTATTAAATTTAGACTAATGCATTTAAAATTTTTATGAAATATTAGAAAAAAGTGACTGTCTTTTAAATTGCTTGAAGGTAAATGTGGTAAAAAAAAAAAAAAAAAAAAAATTTATTGAGAAA